>ONZH01014412.1:0-175000 GCA_900303285.1 Rhinella marina
AGAAGAGCAATCTGACCACCTCAGGCATGCGGCGTCACTTGGAAGTCAAGCACTGGGCTGAGTGGGAGAGAGCAAACCGCAATACAAACTGCGCCCGGTCTTGCTGCCACTGCCTCTTCCCCTTTGTTGTGTGCTGCCACTGCGGTCCAGACCTCCAGCCAGGACACCTCCACATCTGCCTCTGCCTCGGCTACTTTGGGGCCTTCTCCTTCAGCCTCCCCTTCCCCCGCCTCTTCGCCTGCACCCTCACACTCCTCGTCCCAACAACTGTCCATCTCGCAGGCGTTCGACCGCAGGCGGAAGTACGCCTCGAGTCACCCCCAAGCCCAAGCCTTAAACTGCCACATCTCCAAACTGCTGGCCCTGGAGATGTTGCCGTTTAGGCTTGTGGAGACGCAGGCCTTCCGCGACCTGATGGCGGCTGCCGCACCTCGCTATTCCGTCCCCAGCCGCCACTACTTTTCCCGGAGTGCCGTCCCCGCCCTGCACCAGCACGTGTCGCGTAACATCAGGCGGGCCCTGAGGTACGCAGTCAGCGCAAAGGTCCACTTGACCACCGACTCGTGGACAAGCGCTTGCGGCCAGGGACGCTACATCTCTTTGACGGCACACTGGGTGAATGTAGTGGAAGCGGGGGACGGGGTCGCAAACAGAGACGGCCTACCTACCACCCCCGCCCAAGATTGCCAGCATGGGTTCTGATAAACCCCCCTCCTCCTCCTCCTCCTCCTGTGCCTTAACATCTCCCTCAGCCGCTAGCTGGAAGCGTTGCAGCACTGGCGCGGGGAGACGTCAGCAGGCGGTGCTAAAGCTCATCAGCTTGGGCGACAGGAAGCACAGCGCCCCAGAGGTGAGGGACGCCATATTGCAGCAGACGGAGATGTGGCTGTCGCCGCTGCAGCTAGGACCAGGCATGGTCGTGTGCGATAACGGCCGTAACCTGGTGGCGGCTCTGGAGCTTGCCGAACTCAATCACGTACCATGCCTGGCCCACGTTTTTAATCTTGTAGTCCAAAAATTTCTGAAGACTTACCCCAACCTGGCAGAGCTACTGGTGAAAGTGCGGCGCTTGTGCGCTCACTTTCGGAAGTCAACTGTAGCTGCTGCTAGCTTAAAAAAACTCCAGCAACGCCTCCATTTGCCTGAACATCGGCTGTTGTGCGACCTGCCCACTCGCTGGAATTCCACCTATTCCATGTTGGCCAGGGTGTGTGAGCAGCAGAGAGCATTGATGGAGTACGCAGATTATGAATCCACGCGTGCCTCCAACTCAGCTCCCTCAGTTTGCCAACCACGAGTGGCCATGGATGGCAGACATATGCGATGTACTGCGTATCTTTGAGGAGTCCACCAAGAAGGTCAGCAGCGAGGACGCTATAGTGAGCGTAACCATCCCGCTCCTAGGCGTCCTTAAAGAATCGCTCATCGCAATAAGGGAGAACGCATTGCACGCAGAGGAGACGGGGGTAGGAGGAGACGCAACGGAGCTACACAGTCAGACCACACTTTTGTCTGCTTCACGGTGGCAGTTGCAGGAGGAGGAGGATGAGGAGGAGGAGGACGACGTGGAGGTGGCTGTGGAAGAGGAGGAGGATGCTGGCGGCGAGGGTAGCAGTCAGGCTGTGTGCGTCCCATTGGGTTCAGCGCGGATGGGGCGGAGAGGAGGCGGAAGAGGAAGAGGAGGAAATGGCAAGTGATCCTTCTGGTGGGGGCAGTGAGGTCATGCCTATTCAGAGTCTGGCACACATGGCTGACTTCATGCTGGGCTGCTTTCCCCGGGACACACGTGTTGTCCGGATAGTGGAGAACAAACTGTACTGGGTCTTCGCACTCCTGGACCCCCGGTATAAAAGATAACGTCTCCTCTTTTATTCCGGTAGAGGAGAGGACGAATCGATTGCTGGAATACCAGAGGGAACTCGTGCAGAACATGATGGAGATTTTCCCACCCCACCATCGCTGGCGGGCAGAGAGGAGAGGGTCTCCCAGAGTCCCACAACATCCATCAGGCCCACAGCCACCAGGGGAACACTCTCCAAGGTGTGGGACACGTTCATGGCACCCCCTCGTGCAACTTCCATCACTGCGGGGCCCGCTATCAGCAGGAGGGACAAGTATCGGCGGATGTTGCGGGAGTACCTGGCAGACCGTAACCCTGTCCTCCCTGATCCCTCGGCGTCCTACACTTACTGGGTCTCCAAGTTGGACACGTGGCTGGAACTGTCCCTGTACGCCTTGGAGGTGCTTGCCTGCCCTGCCGCCAGCGTGCTATCAGAAAGGGTGTTCAGCGCAGCCGGGGGCATTATAACCGATAAGCGCAGCCGCCTGTCAACCGACAGTGCCGACAGGCTGACGCTAATCAAAATGAACAGCAAGTGGATTGACCCGGACTTTGCTTCTCCAACCGTGGAAAGCAGCCAAAAGTGAAGTGCCATCTGTATGAAGTGCCATTTCCTCCTCCACCTCCTCCTCCTCCTCCTCCTTAACCGCCGTAGAATTGCTCCGTAAATAAGAAAAATGTATATGTTTATGGCTCACCTCTTGGGCCTCCTCATAATTTTTAACCGGTCTCACCTCTTGGGCCTCAACATAATTTTTAACCGGTCTCACCTCTTGGGCCTGCACAAAATGTTTAAGAGGTTTCAACCTCTTGGGCCCCCACAAAATGTTTAAGAGGTCTCACCTCTTGGGCCTCCTCATAATTTTTAACAGGTCTCACCTCTTGGGCCTCCACATAATTTTTAAGAGGTCTCACCTCTTGGGCCTCCACATAATTTTTAACAGGTCTCACCTCTTGGGCCTCCACAAAATGTTTAACAGGTCTCACCTCTTGGGCCTCCACAAAATGTTTAAGAGGTTTCAACCTCTTGGGCCCCACAAAATGTTTAAGAGGTCTCACCTCTTGGGCCTCCTCATAATTTTTAACAGGTCTCACCTCTTGGGCCTCCACATAATTTTTAAGAGGTCTCACCTCTTGGGCCTCCACATAATTTTTAACAGGTCTCACCTCTTGGGCCTCCACAAAATGTTTAACAGGTCTCACCTCTTGGGCCTCCACAAAATGTTTAACAGGTCTCACCTCTTGGGCCTCCACAAAATGTTTAACAGGTCTCACCTCTTGGGCCTCCACAAAATGTTTAACAGGTCTCACCTCTTGGGCCTCCACAAAATGTTTAACAGGTCTCACCTCTTGGGCCTCCACAAAATGTTTAACAGGTCTCACCTCTTGGGCCTCCACATAATTTTTAACACGTCTCACCTCTTGGGCCTCCACAAAATGTTTAACAGGTCTCACCTATTGGGCCTCCACATAATTTTTAACGGGTCTCACCTCTTGGGCCTTCACAAAATGTTTAACAGGTCTCACCTCTTGGGCCTCCACAAAATGTTTAACAGGTCTCACCTATTGGGCCTCCACATAATTTTTAACGGGTCTCACCTCTTGGGCCTCCACAAAATGTTTAACAGGTCTCACCTCTTGGGCCTCCACAAAATGTTTAACAGGTCTCACCTATTGGGCCTCCACATAATTTTTAACGGGTCTCACCTCTTGGGCCTTCACAAAATGTTTAACAGGTCTCACCTCTTGGGCCTCCACAAAATGTTTAACAGGTCTCACCTCTTGGGCTTCCACAAAATGTTTAACAGGTCTCACCTATTGGGCCTCCACAAAATTTTTAACGGGTCTCACCTCTTGGGCCTTCACAAAATGTTTAACAGGTCTCACCTCTTGGGCCTCCACAAAATGTTTAACAGGTCTCACCTCTTGGGCCTCCACAAAATGTTTAACAGGTCTCACCTATTGGGCCTCCACATAATTTTTAACGGGTCTCACCTCTTGGGCCTTCACAAAATGTTTAACAGGTCTCACCTCTTGGGCCTCCACATAATTTTTAACAGGTCTCACCTTTTGGGCCTCGACAAAAGGTTTAAGAGGTTAACAGTGGAAAGCAGCCAAAAGTGAAGTGCCATCTGTATGAAGTGCCATTTCCTCCTCCACCTCCTCCTCCTCCTCCTCCTTAACCGCCGTAGAATTGCTCCGTAAATAAGAAAAATGTATATATTTATGGCTCACCTCTTGGGCCTCCACATAATTTTTAACAGGTCTCACCTCTTGGGCCTCCACAAAAGGTTTAAGAGGTTAACAGTGGAAAGCAGCCAAAAGTGAAGTGCCATCTGTATGAAGTGCCATTTCCTCCTCCACCTCCTCCTCCTTAACCGCCGTAGAATTGCTCCGTAAATAAGAAAAATGTATATATTTATTGCTCACCTCTTGGGCCTCCACATAATTTTTAACACGTCTCTCCTCTTGGGCCTCCACATAATTTTTAATACGTCTCACCTCTTGGGCCTCCACATAATTTTTAATACGCCTCACCTCTTGGGCCTCCACATAATTTTTAAGAGGTCTCACCTCTTGGGCCTACACAAAATGTTTAAGAGGTGTCACCTCTTGGGCCTCCACATAATTTTTAAGAGGTCTCACCTCTTGGGCCTCCACATAATTTTTAAGAGGTCTCACCTCTTGGGCCTCCACATAATTTTTAAGAGGTGTCACCTCTTGGGCCTCCACATAATTTTTAATACGTCTCACCTCTTGGGCCTCCACATAATTTTTAATACGCCTCACCTCTTGGGCCTCCACATAATTTTTAAGAGGTCTCACCTCTTGGGCCTACACAAAATGTTTAAGAGGTGTCACCTCTTGGGCCTCCACATAATTTTTAAGAGGTCTCACCTCTTGGGCCTCCACATAATTTTTAAGAGGTCTCACCTCTTGGGCCTCCACAAAATGTTTAAGAGGTGTCACCTCTTGGGCCTCCACATAATTTTTAATACGTCTCACCTCTTGGGCCTCCACAAAATGTTTAACAGGTCTCACCTCTTGGGCCTCCACATAATTTTTAACAGGTCACACCTCTTGGGCCTCCACATAATTTTTAAGAGGTCTCACCTCTTGGGCCTGCACAAAATGTTTAAGAGGTGTCACCTCTTGGGCCTCCACATAATTTTTAATACGTCTCACCTCTTGGGCCTCCACAAAATGTTTAACAGGTCTCACCTCTTGGGCCTACACATAATTTTTAAGAGGTGTCACCTCTTGGGCCTCCACAAAATGTTTAAGAGGTCTCACCTCTTGGGCCTCCACATAATTTTTAAGAGGTCTCACCTCTTGGGCCTCCACAAAATTTTTAACAGGTCTCACCTCTTGGGCCTCCACAAAATGTTTAACAGGTCTCACCTCTTGGGCCTCCACATAATTTTTAAGAGGTGTCACCTCTTGGGCCTCCACAAAATTTTCCATGAGCCTCTGGCCAGCCCACGGCCTCTTCCTGCCTTTTGCGGTCCTACGCATCCCTCAACATCCCCACTGCTTTACCTGCTAGACATGACACTGGGCCAGGTCGGGTGACTGACATCTCAAGCGCCAACAATTTGGGCATTTTAAGGCTTCTGCATGTGTTTGAGTTGTTTTTACATTTTAAAGAAGACATGTCTGACCACATCTCACACACACACACAATGACAATTAGGGGTGGGGTCTATTTGCTTTCCCCCTTGCCTATGCCATCTGTAGTTGTCATAGGCAACGTGATTTTAAGGGGTGCAGAATTTCATCTTCTTTTTTGTCTAGTTTGGCTTGGGGTCCATGGCAATGTAGAGGAAAGAAGGTTTCCTTGTATGGTCTCACTTTACAGAGAGGTTACATTGTCTTTGGAGTGTATTGTTGAGAGGCTGTGATAGTGGCGTAATAGTGCGACTTGGGCGCGTTATATGCACCCAGACATGCTTCCCCTGCTGTCCCAGTTGCATTCCAGCAGTGTTGGCATCCTTTTCTGAGGTTCCAGGGTGGACTTGGTGACCTCCAAGTGGTCGAATTGAGATTTCCAAGTGGCGAGCATTTTTTCCCCATAGACTTTAATGGGATTCGATATTCGGTCGAATAGTCGAATTTCGCGGTCTATTCGAATCGAATTTCGAACTGTCGAATATTTCACTACTCGCTCATCTCTAGTCGTGACCTTGATCTCTTTGTCATGTGTAGTACCCCAGAGGGGGCACTACCATTCTTACCCTTAGCTACTGTCTCTAATGGCTAGCAGAGATGGTCTGATACTGTGCCTTAAAAATATTGTCATGCAACCGTTATTACATATAATGTGCCTGGTTCTCCAGCAGGTGGCAGTGTATCTGGCAGAGAGTACTTTTAGATAGAATGTAACCATTACATTCTCCCCCTTTTGGGCAGAAGTGGGTTAGTCCTGCATCCTGCCAAGGGAGGGGTTGAATGAAGATATAGTTGAGTTGAGAGTGGAGTCAAGAGGGGAGAAGTTAAGAAGTGAGTTGGAGCGAGAGAGTGAAACAGTGTGGTAAAGGGAATTGATTCCCTCACTGCTGCAGGACCTTTGGGAAAGCAGCTCAGAGAGCAGCCTACTCCTGATATATAAAAGGACTTTGTACCTCTGAGAGGCAAAACGGTGCCAAAGACTCCTACTCAGAAAAAAGGGTCACAGAATACCTCACTGTTAAAAGAAACATTAACTGAAGCTGATAGGAACCAGACTGAAGCCAGAGAGGTAAAGCAAAGTATTCCAGTTCACCTGCCAGTTTACCCTTAGCCTGCTTGTTTCTTATTCCTGGAAGTCTTTGGAGTGACAAGGGCATGATCCTGCTGAAAGAGGCCACTGCCAATAGGGGGCACCAGTACCATGAAGGGGGTACTTGTCTGTACAGTGTTAAGGTAGGAGGTACGTTGCACATCTACATGGTGTCAGGACCCAAGATCTCCAGCAGAACATGTCTTCACCAGGTAAGTGATGCTCAGGGACCTGGCCATCCACATGATGTAACGTGATTCATCAGACCAGGCTGCCTTCTTCCGTTGATCCATGGTCCGCTTCGGATGCCCATTGCATTCATGGTGGACCGGGGTCAGGATGGGCGCTCTGACTGGTCTGCGGCTCTACAGCCCCATACCCAGCAGGCTGCCATGTCCTGTGTGACCTGACACCTTTCTATCATAGCCAGCTGAAATGTTGTCAGAAGTTTGCTCTACAGTAGCTTTTCTGTGGAACCAGCCCAGATGGGTTAGCCTTTGCTCCCCACAGGTCAATGAACCCTGGGCACCCATGACCCTTTTGGACTGTACTAACCATTATATACCTGGATCACCGCTCAAGACCGGCCATTTTGGAGAAGTTCTGACGCCATCACGCTGCTATCACAGTTTGGCCCTTTTTTATTCTATTTTCTGAACTTGAATATGGGGGCGGCCATCTTGCCTGAGCTGTTCTTAACAGCATTTACAAACCATTTAGAAAGTTGCTTTACGGCAGCCCCATGGGCCATAGACACAATGGTCAGGAGGGGACCTCATTGACTTCTATGGGAGAGTTTACTGGGCATGCTCTGTGACCTGTGCAGAGGTCATTGTACAAGGAAAGAGTAGATAAGTGAATTGTGAACGGTGGATCCTGTTATATCTGTACACAGAGGTGATATCATTACAGGCAGGATTAGAATGACAGATAAGCAGATGACTTCAGTAGAGTGATCTTTACAGACCAAGAAGTGGCGCCTCTTATTAGGCTTAGTGGTCAGTGCAAAAACTGCAGGATTGTATGGTTTTTGTTTAAATATAGATATTGAGATGGAAAATGAAAAATAACATCATCAAAAATTCTATAAAAATGTGTTCAACATAAAAACGTGATTTAAACAATAGGTCATTTTCTGATGACACATTGCGTTTATGTTGCTCTGTTCCTCACGCTTGCCCATGTTTCCTGTTTCCAACACATAAACTTTGAGAACTGACTGTTCACTTGCTGCCTAATATATCCCACCCCCGATAGGTGCCATTAAACACATTCCTACTGGAACAGCGCTGCGCTCCCCATTGTAATTAGGTTGCAGGCACTTCTTGGATCACATTCTGTACATTCGGCACGTGATCCTTGCCGGTTACAACCTGCGAAGTACATGGGTTGCGCCTGCACAGTCAGGCAGCCTCGGGCACTGATGGCTCACAGCACTCAAGGCTGCCTGACTGCGCAGGCGCAACTCATGTACATGGTGGATCATAACCGGGCTTGGATCACGTACTGAATGGATCACGTACAGTATGTAATCCAGGAGGTTCCCGCAACATAATCAAACTGGGGAGTGCTGCACTGGCACGTTAGGAATATTTTCAATATTATCACATTAAAAAATGTTTTAAAAAATTGCGGATAACCCCTTTAATGTTATGGCTGATCAGTCTATATGTAACCTGGATACAAAACGTACATTGGGGTGTACATGAAAGGAATGTGACCCCAGACGCTCGTTGCCTTCATTTACTTCACTGATGTAATAACACAGAACATACAATGGATCCTAATAAGCCCCAAGATTTCACATTGCTGCTACAATCTTCTCTGCCAATTACCGAGATTCGATGGGATAATTTGCCTGGTGCTCTGGTAATGGCACACTGGGGTGCGGCATTAATTACATATGTGCATTCCAGCAAACAGGCCAAATTAAAATTAATGCTAAGGAGAAAATGAAAATACCTGCTAGTTCTATGTAAAGGCAGAATGTCCGAGCACACGTAATGAAGGACATTAATAAATCAGCGCCTGATGCGTTGGCGGAATTATCTATAAAACATGGCTGACATGACCGGAGAGCTGCACAGCAATCAATGGGCAACCTGCCTGACCAAGGCACAGGGGTCCTGAGCATGTAGATGTCACCCCCAAATATGAACCCCGAGAGTAGCGTAACATATCAGGGATATTGAGAAAGGCTGTAATCTCTTCGGGCAAGAAACTCTAAAGCTGACCAGTAGCCATTTCCCCTGACTCCACAATAAGCATGGAGGCTTATTCTGGTCATCTGTGCCCTCCATAGTAGACCCCACTGTCATCTCCTCTTCAGACTCCTCTGTCCCCTCCAGACTCCTTTGTCATCTCCGGACCCCATTATCCCCTCCATTCCATCCATACCCCATTTTTTCCTCCAGGCCATCTGTCCCATTCAGACTTCCTAGCCTCCTTCATAGCCTTCTGTTTCCTTCAAGACCCCTCTGTTTCTATCTAAAGCCCACTGTCCTCCACCTGTTCCTTCTGTACCCTCTGTCTCCTCCAGAATATTTTGTCCCCTCCAGATGCCTTTGTCCCGTCCAGACCACTTTGCGTTAACCAGACCCCTCTGTCCCCTCCAGTACCAATGTCCAATGCAGACTCCTCTGAACTCTCCAGACCCCACTGTTACCTCCAGATACTAATGTCTACTCCAGAGCCTTCTATCCCCTCCAGACACTACAGTCCCCTCCAGACCCTTCTGTCCCCTCCAGACACAACAGTCCCTTCTAGACCCCTTTCTCTAGTATTGACTCTTATCCCTCCCAAACCCTTCTGTCTCCTCCAGATATCAAAGTCCCCTCCAGACCCCTCTCTCGATTATTGACTCTTACTCCCCAAACTCCTCTGTCCCCTCCAGATGTCATTGTCCAATTCAGGCTCCAGTGTCCTCTCCAGATCCTTCTATCCCCTCCAGACACCACAGTCCCTTCTAGACCCCTCTCTCTAGTATTGACTCTTACCCCCCCAGACCCCTCTCTCTAGTATTGACTCTTACCCCCCAGATCCCTCTCTCTAGTATTGACTCTTACCCCCCCAGACCCCTCTCTCTAGTATTGACTCTTACCCCCCCAGATCCCTCTCTCTAGTATTGACTCTTAATCCCCCCCTGCAGACCCCTCTCTCTAGTATTTACTCTTACCCCTGCCCCAGACCCCCTCCCTAGTATTGACTCTTACCCCCCCAGACCCCTCTCTCTAGTATTGACTCTTACCCCCCAGACCCCTCTCTCTAGTATTTACTCTTACCCCCGCCCCAGACCCCCTCCCTAGTATTGACTCTTACCCCCCCAGACCCCTCTCTCTAGTATTGACTCTTACCCCCCAGACCCCTCTCTCTAGTATTGACTCTTACCACCAACAGATCCCTCTGTCTCCTCCAGATACCACAGTCCCCTCCAGACCCCTCTCTCTAGTATTGACTCTTACTCCCCAGACTCCTTTGTCCCCTTTAGATGTCATTGTCCAATCCAGGCTCCAGTGTCCTCTTCAGACCCCATTGTGCCCTCCGGATACCAATGTGTAATCCAGACCCCTCTGTCCCCTCCAGATCATTCTGTACCCTCCAGACCCCTCTGTCCCTTCCAGACCCCTCTGTCCCCTCCAGACCCCTCTCTAGTATTGACTCTTACTCCCCAGACTCTTTTGTCCCATTGTCCAATCCAGGCTCCAGTGCCCTCTCCAGACCCCATTGTCCCCTACAGGTAACAATGTCTAATCCAGACCCCTCTGTCCCCTAGAGACCCCTCTATCTACTCCAGATCCTTCTATCTCCTCCAGACCCCTCTGTTCCTTCCAGACCTCTCTGTCCCTCCAGACCCCTCTGTCCCTCCAGATCCCTCTGCCCCCTCCAGACCCCTCTCTATCATTAACCTCTTTCCAATGGGAATAAATTAACCATAGGGAAATCCAATATGCCTGATTCTTTGCTCCCGACTTCTGCCGTCGGGAGCCCTCTGTGCGCATTCATCCACTGGCAGGTCCTGTAAACCTTTATATTACATGTATAATCAGCTTATGATATACTTTCCTCCTGCTGGATGGTGAATTGTTTGATGCATTAAATGGTTGATTGGTTGCTATGGGTAACTAAGCCAGTTTTCCTTTGGACCAGTATTGATAAATCTGCAGTGTATGTGTATCCGTGCCATGTGAACGTACCCTTAATGTGTGTGACGCAGAGCGGTCAGTGGTGATTCCAGTCTCGGAAACGTTCGGCGGTGTTAAATGCTTTGGTTTTCATTTACATCATAAGACAGTCGGTGGTGGTTCCTGGGTGAGATAAATGTGAAATACGCGGCTGCTGCGGAGCACTAACGCTCAGGAGCCAGGGGGCCATAATTACCCGGTGACAGCAACACATTCTCAAGATTTGTACGGCCAGTAAAATAACATCTGTCTGTCACAGACGCTTCGCCCAGAAACAAATGCTGATCAGATGATTGCAGGCTTTTGTCCATGCATATTGCAGGGTGCAGGCGGGGTCACTGCGCAGGGCCCATAATTCTGATTTACGGCCAGGGCTGCCTATGACTCCACATGTAGACTCGCTCCCTGTGGTTCCTCCATCAATCACCTTCTCCCCTTACCTGGCAGTTATTAGTCACCGGAGGAGACGGGAGGGAGATTTAGCACGACTAGTTGAAACTTTATTATTTACAGCTTTACATAAACCCATTAACTTCAGTTCAGGTAGAAGATCCCAGTGGATAGAGGATTAGTACTAGAAGATCCCAGCGGATAGAGGAGTAGTACCAGAAGATCCCAGTGGATAGAGGAGTAGTAGAGGAGTAGTACCAGAAGATCACAGCGAATAGAGGAATAGTACTAGAAGATCCCAGCAGAGAGAGGAGTAATACCAGAAGAACCCAGCGGATAGAGGAGTAGTACTAGAAGATCCCAGCGGATAGAGGAGTAGTAGAGGAGTAGTACCAGAAGATCACAGCAAATAGAGGAATAGTACTAGAAGATCCCAGCGGATAGAGTAGTAGTACCAGAAGAACCCAGCGGATAGAGGAGTAGTACTAGAAGATCCCAGCGGATAGAGGAGTAGTACTAGAAGATCCCAGCGGATAGAGGAGTAGTACTAGAAGATCACAGTGGATAGAGGAATAGTACTAGAAGATCCCAGCGGATAGAGGAGTAGTACCAGAAGATCCCTGCGGATAGAGGAGTAGTCCAGAAGCTCCCAGCGGATAGAAGAGTAGTACTAGAAAATCCCAGCAGATAGGGGAGTAGTACCAGAAGATCCCAGCAGATAGAGGAGTAGTACTAGAAGATCCCAGCAGAGAGAGGGGTAGTACCAGAAGATCCCACCGGATAGAGGAGTAGTACTAGAAGATCCCAGCGGATAGAGGAGTAGTACTAGAAGATCCCAGCGGATAGAGGAGTAGTACCAGAAGATCACAGCGGATAGAGGAGTAGTACCAGAAGATCCCTGCGGATAAAGGAGTAGTACCAGAAGAACCCAGCGGATAGCGGATTAGTACCAAAAGATCCCAGCGGATAGAGTAGTAGTACCAGAAGATCCCAGCGGATAGAGGAGTAGTACCAGAAGATCCCATGGTATAGAGGAGTAGTGCCAAAAGATCGCAGCGGATAGAGTAGTACTAGAAGATCCCAGCAGATAGAGGAGTGGTACCAAAAGATCCCTGCGGATAGAGGAGTATTACCAGAAGAACCCAGCGGATAAAGTAGTAGTACCAGAAGATCCCAGTGGATAGAGGAGTAGTACCAGAAGAACCCAGCGGATAGAGGAGTAGTACCAGAAGATCCCAGTGGATAGAGGAGTAGTACCAGAAGATCCCAATGGAGAGAGGATTAGTACCAGCAGATACAAGCAAATAGAGGAGTAGTACCAAAAGATCCCAGCAGATAGGGGAGTAACATAGTAACATAGTTTATAAGTCCGAAAAAAGCCCTCTGTCCATCCAGTTCGGCCTGTTATCCTGCAAGTTGATCCACAGGAAGCAAAAAAACCCTGTGAGGTAGAAGCCAATTTTCCCTACTTTAGGGGGAAAAAATCCTTCCTGACTCCAATCAGGCATCAATGACCCCTCTCTAGTAACTATAACCTGTAATATTATTACACTCCAAAAATACATCCAGGCCCCTCCTGAACTCTTTTAGTGAACTTACCATCACCACCTCCTCAGACAGAGAGTTCCATAGTCTCACTGCTCTTACTGTAAAGAATTATCTTCTTTGTTTGAGTAGTACCAGAGGATCCCACCAAATAGGGGAGTAGTACCAGAACATCCCAATGGATACAGGAGTAGTACTAGAAGATCCCATCGGATAGAGGAGTAGTACCAGAAAATCCCAGCGATAGAGTAGTAGTACCAGAAGTTCCCAATGGAGGGAGGAATAGTACCAGAAGATCCCAGCGGAGAGAGCAGAAATACCAGTAGATCCCAGCAGATAAAGGAGTAGTACCAGCAGAACCCAGTGGAGAGAGGAGTAGAACCAGAAGAACCCAGTGGATAGAGAAGAAGTACTAGAAGATCCCAGCAGATAGGGGAGTAGTACCAGAAGAACCCAGCGGAGAGAGGAGTAGTACTAGAAGGTCAATAAGGGCTCATGCACACGACTGTATGTATTTTGTGGTCCGCAAAACATGGATCCACAAAAAATATGGATGACGTCTGTGTGACAACCGTATTGCATCAGTTTTTTAGCAAACCCATTGAAGGGAGTGGTTCCACATACGGGCCCCAAAAAAACCCGAAACGGACACAGACAAAAAATATGTTTGTGTGCATGAGCCCTAAGTAGCAGAGCACGCTGAATATTATTACATTATCTTCATTATTCTACACATGTAAATATACAAATGCTACAGTCAAAACACACCAAAAACCATATAAAAAGTCCAGTTCTCAGAGGCAGACAACAGCACGTCCCTGTGCTAGCACGAAATTTCGTGGGTGTGGCCCCTTCTTCTAGCATGCTACTATGGCTGGAAACGCGGTGGGGGCACAGTGACATGCTTTTGTTAGCCTCTGGACTTTTTTTTTTTTCTCATTCAAATGTTTTATTGAGTTTTTCAGTTTTTTTCCAAACATGTACATTGACAAGTAAAATCAATGAATAAACTGTACCAGTTTAAAGTAGAAGGATAAGAGGTACATAAGCCATCGCCAGATAATGATAATGCACTCTGTATCTATGCACTGAAGTATGCATTAGATTTCATGAAGAATAAGTATTGACAGAGTAGTGATGGCAAGTTCTAGGTTGTGTAAAGTCATGAAAAAAAAACACATTAGTCGGCAGTGGCAAACTCTCAAATAACAAGTATAAACAGACATACAGATAAAATTAAAAAAAAAAAAGGGGGGATGGGTAGATGAGGGGGAGGGAAAGAGAGACAAGGGTGACTGAAGAGAGTTATAGGTATGAGGGTCGAGTGTAGATGTACGTTCATATATTCTGATATGTGCCTGAGGAGCGGAAAGAGTCCCAGGGACTCCACACTTTTAGGCCTCATTCACACGTCCGTATTTGTGCACATCCTGGAAAACGGTCAGTTTTTTTGAGGATCCGTTGTTCCGCAAAAAACTCCGTTTTTCCAGGACATCCTTTCCGTTTTTCCGTAAAAAACAGAAAGGATGTATCCATATGTCATCAGTTTTCTGCGGACCCGCAAAGAAACGGAAGGATGAATAACATCTCTACCTTTTTTTTTTCTCTCCTACTGGAACGGAATCCGCAAATACGGATGACATGCGGATGCCTTTCCGCATGTCTTCCGCATTTTTTGCGGATCCATAGACTTTCATTGTGCTACGGACCGCAATTCGGGAGAAAATTAGGACCGTCGGAACGGACACATTGATGTGGACACCACACGGTGTACTGTCCGCATTTTTTCGGGACCCATTGAAATGAATGGATCCGCATCCTATCCGCATAATTGTCCGCAATTGCGGAAACGGATGCGGACACATTATACGGACGTGTGAATGAGGCCTTAGATAGTGGTCAAGCTCTTGGGGAGTGTGAATAATTAGTTCTTCCATTCTTTGGTGTAACATAACCTCCTCGAACCATTCTTCTAGAGTGGGAGGGGCTGTTTCTTTCCAATGGCCAGGGATCACCGTCTTAGCTACTTGGATAAGATACTTAAGGAGTGATTTTTTTATACGCTGGGATGTTAAGGTCAAATACATATAGTAGAAAAGCTTCTGGGGAGTTCGGAAACGGGATGCTTGTCACCTCACAAATGGCTTTGTGAATGGAGTCCCAGTAATTGCGTAAGACCGGGCATTGCCACCAAATGTGGAGCAACGTTCCCTCTTCCACACCACATCTCCAACATCGATCTGAGACCGAAGGGAACCATTTGTGCAAAAGTGAGGGCACCCTATACCATCGAGAAACTATTTTATAGCAAGTTTCTTGAGCTTTTGTGGATATCAGTGCTTTATGTGAGAGCAAATAGGATTTGTGCCCTTGAGATTGGGTCAAGTGGATATTTAAATCGGTCTCCCATGCCCTACAAAAGGAGGGAGGTTGAGTGGTTCTTTGTTGGATGACAATATAGATGAATTGTCCCGGAATTCTGCTGAGGGCGCTAGATAAAATTGTTCAAAGACTGATAATTTCCTGGAGAGTTTGTACGAGGGACGAGTAGAAGAATAAAAGTGTTGGAGTTGGAGGTATTCAAAGTGATGACGTGGGGAGGGAGCAGTGTTGTTTAGAATAGAGGTTTCAGTGAGGTTCCAGATAGTACCTGACAGAAGCAGAGGGGATGGGTTCTGGACTGATTAAGGAATGAAGAGGATGAGCTCCCCGGAGGAAATAAAAGGATGGTCTGTTATCAGGGTGAGGGGCCAAATGGGATCAATAAGAGAAGAATTCGGACCAATTGAGTCCAGTACTGCAAAAGTGTGTTTTGCTGTAAAGGAGAGGATATGTAATCTCGCAGAGGGCCCATCAACCAGGGGACAGCTGTGACTGTAACAGAGGAGCAGTCCATGGCTATACGGACCCAGGATTTTGGGTTGTTAAGGCGAAACATGTCCAGTAGGCGGGCATGTGCGCAAGAGTGATAATACAATCTACAATCCGGTAGGCCCACTCCTCCCACCTCCTTGGGGCGAGTAAGAATATCCCAGCGTATTCGCGGTTTACTTGGGGACCAAACAAATTTTGTATAGCACCTACGGATTTGGGCCCAAAATGTAGCAGGTAAGTGGATAGGAATGGTTTGCAGAAGATAAAATAATTTCGGGAGAAGATTCATTTTAATGATGCTTATTCTGCCAAACCATGAAAAATCCTTATGGTGCCAGGTATCAAGATCGTTTTGAAATCTAAGGAGGGGTGGGGCAAAATTATCTTTATATAGATTTGATAAATCAGAATGGATTTTAATCCCTAAGTAGGAAATACCATATACAGGCCATGAAAAGGGGAAGGAGGATTTTAAGTTAGAGACCAGGGTCTGAGGTAATGATACGTTCAAGGCAGTGGATTTAGACATATTAATTTTAAAGTTAGACCATAGCCCAAAGCAGGATATTTCTCTCTGGAGGGAAGGGAGATACAGGGATTAGTGATGTACAGCAATAGGTCATCTGCAAGGGCCTCACATTTGTACTCAGTGCATCCAATACTGATTCCAGAGATGTCAGGATTGTCGCGTATTGTAGATAAAAGGTGTTCCATGACTAAGATATAGAGTAGAGGCGATAATGGACAGCCCTGACGAGTTCCAATATGAATTGAAAAGACAGGAGAGAGTGTGCTATTAATTTTAACTCTAGCAGACGGAGTTTGATATAATGCAAGTATCTTAGATGTGAGCCATGGGCCTAGACCTATATGTGATAAGGAAGAATGAAGGGCAGGCCATGATATACGGTCAAAGGCCTTTTCTGCATCTAGAGAAAGAACCATGAGAGGAATCTGGTGGACCTTAGCGTAGTGAATAATATCAAGTGTCTTAAGGGTATTGTCCCGTGCTTCCCTTCCCGGCACAAACCCCACCTGGTCAGGATGACTAAGAGAGGGCAGCAAAGGATGTAATAGATTCGCTATCAGTTTAGCGAAGATCTTCAGATCAACATTCAATAGAGAGATCGAACAATAGCTCACACAAAACTGTGGGTCTTTGCCAGGTTTCAGAATAACTGCTATGTGAGCCTCAGTAGTCTGTGCCGGGAAGGGGAGCCCCGTCGACACCAAGTCAAAGACCTTGAGTAGAAGGGGGTAGAGTGAGGAAGAGAACTAGTTAGAACAAGAAGATATACATATCAGATTCTCCGAAGTCCTCCAGAATGAAGATCTCAGTCATATGGCACCGGCAAGGAGGTACGAGGTGGGCCAGGATGGCGTTGACGACGTCCTCTAGGAGAGCAAGAGGGCATTCCCGAGTCCCTGATCCGCGAGGCTTGAGATGCAGGTGGTCGCTGAGGAGTGGTAGAGGATGGGGTGATTAATGAGGGCCACGATCCTAACTTCACTGTTGGAAGATCAAGCTGTTGAAGAAAGGAGGAGAGATCCGCTGGGCATCGGAAAGTTGCGGTTTGTCTTTTGTGACCAGCAATGAGCGCAAAAGGGTATCCCCAGCGATATGGGATTTCGTGGTCCCAAAGCATGTTGAGAAGAGGCCTTGAGGCGGCTCGCTGGGCCAGGGTATGACATGATAAATCTTATAATAGCATGATGGGAGTCCGGTCAAAAGACATTGAGGGTTGTTGGCGAGCTTTGTATAGAATCTGCTCCTTGACGACATAAAAGTGAATTCGGCAGATGTCATCTCTGGGTCTGGACCCATCCGGTGCTGGAGGCCGCAGAGCTCTGTGTACTCTATCAATTTCAATAGGAGTGGTTGGAGGACGTTCCAAGCGACCATTGAAAATTGCAACAACAGTGGGCAGTAAAGTAACGGTGGTCACTGATTCAGGGAGTCCCCGTATACGGAGATTGTTGCGACGTCCGCGGTTTTCTATGTCGTCGAGGTGTTGTTGAAGGGTGAACATGTGCATTTCGTGAGATTGTGTTGTAACTTGCAGGGCCTTGACCTCAGCTGCTAGCGTTGTATGATCTTGTGTGATCGTATCTACCCGATCGGTATTTGATCCTGCATTCCTGCAGGATGTTAGCCGCAAAGGTGGATAGGTCTTCTTTTGAGGGCAGAGAGCGTATAAGAGAATGTAAATCCGCCATAGTAGGTGGTCTAGAATTCTTGTCAGGTGATGATATCACTTGCGCAGAGCGTGTATATAAGGTGTTCTGCGGGGGCTGTGAGGCCAAGTTGGAGGCCGCATATTGTGGAGTCTTTGGACCCGAGGAGGGGCCCAGCGAGCCCGGATTAGGTACGGGAGGATGGGATCCATCCCAGGATGACCCCGTAGACCAATGAGTGGATGCCGCCAGAGATGGGTTTGGGGAGGAAGGTGGGGACAGAGGACCCCTTACTTTTGTTGTGGGGGAATGATGGGCTGCCAGGAGAGAGCCAGCATGCTGGAGTGGCTGGGCAGTTTCAGGGCCTCTGAGGATTGCAGGCTCCATACCCAGAGGCTGTGAGTGGGGAGACAGTGCTCCTAAAGGGGAGGGGGATGTTCCCTGAGGGCAAAAAGAATTAGCTGTGGCCCTCAAGGTTAGCCCATGACTGTTGTGGGGGGTATTGGATGACATAGGACCCAGGGAAGGCACCAGATGGTGCAATACTTGCTGTGGTGCCTGTTGGATAGCGTCCTGTGAATCAGGGATCGGATCTCTCACAGTGTCCCTAGGAGAAGAAGCAGCTTCCCGCTGAAACACGTGAGGCTCACTGGCGCCCTGCAGGGTTTCCTCCATGTCCCCTCCGGTCAGCAGCAAAGGATTAGAGTCCAGCTTGAATGGGCTAGCAGGTGAGGAGAGCGGGGGTACTGACTGATCGTTTGAGAGTGAGGAGGAGAGAGCGGCGGTGGAGTAGCGCTCATCCGGGGTGAAGCGCCGCCGCCATCTTGCGCGCCTAGAGTAAGGCCCGCCAGGCCCCTGCTGAAAGATAGGGGTTGCAAGGCAAAATAGTTGTTCAGATTGCCTTGGGAGGGATCCAGGGGAACAGATGGCTTTGCTCGACCCTTCCTCGTGGTTTTGCCCATCTTTGAGAGTGGATGGACGCCGATTACATTAAGGGATGCAGCGGAGCTTATGTGTCGAGCGTCCTCACTTCTCCGTGTCCGCCCACGCCCCCCTCCTCCCACCTCTGGACTTTTTATATGGACTTTGGTGTGTTTTGACTACAGCATTTGTATATTTATATATGTGGAATAAAAAGTATTAATGTAATAATATTCAGCGTGCTCTGATACTGAATTCTATAATACTATAAACATAGAGCACTACAACCCTCAACATGACCCGACCACTGGACATGACATAATACAGTTCTATTACACTCATTACACAGGACACTACTCCCCCCAGCAGGACGTGGGTCGGTATGATCTGTAACGAACGCCCTCCTGTAAATTTGCTCCTCGTTCTGTATCTGTTTGATCTATAAATGTTTCAGATTTCTCGACATTACAAGTATTGATTCCAGACGGCAGAAAGTGAATAATCTGCGCTCGCTCCCGGTCATTAGGACTGCGCCGGAGAGGGGGAACGCTGCCTAATAAGAGAAGAAACTAATTGGTTCCCTGGAGAGGAGCGGTCGGGGGTCATGTGAAGAACAGGATTCCTTTAACGACCTTCATAATGGAGAGGACAAGGATCTGCGGGTATCGATGGGTCAGACCCTAGTCTACCTGGAGCACGGACATTACATGGAGCTCCCGTATACATCGCCCACGTGGGCTCTCCGTTTTTTTTTTTTTTAAGATTTACTTTTTAATAGACTTTGGGGGTCATTTATTATTCTGAAATATGCCTATATTAGGTGTTTTTCAGGTGCAGGTGCGACTTCGCCTCACTAACACCATGTCTAAAATTCTGAGCGTGGCGTGGGAGGGAAAGGGGACAATCAGGCATTATACACTCCTCATTTACAGGGGTTACGGTCACGAGGTGGACGGGAGCTGCTGCGCATGCGTGTCTATACAGTCCTAGACACCAGAGAGGACAGTACCTTCTTCTATAATGTGTAAACATGACCACTGCTGCTGGATTGCATAGTGGTCGTAACTCCTGGAGACGAGCAGTGTATAATGTGATGGAAAAATGAATCCAGCCAGCAAAGGAAGCAATATGGACAATCACAATATATTAGTAAGTGCCTTTTATTAAAGAAGAACTCCCTCAAAAAAATTTATTCCATGTCCTGCTAGAAATGTACATGATGTAATGTGTAGTGAATGTCATTTTCTTACCAGTAGCTGAATTTTTGAGTTATATTATCCTGAAGTTTCTTATCTGTGTCATGTGACTAGGAATTAGACCCACCAACTCACACAGAGACTTGTGTGGACAGGAAGTCTAATTTTCTATGTATTCCTATGGGAGCCTCACTTTCAGTCTCATAGGAATGAATACAGAAGTGACTGGCTTGCTGTCCTGGGTCAGTTGGAGGTCAGGGAGTTGGTCACATGACCCAGCTACAATAAGAAGAGAGTGGAAACTCTCAATTTCAGCCTCTGATAAGAAAATGACATTCACTACAGATTATATCATGCACCTTTCTAACAGGTCAGAGAATAAAAATTTTTGCGGGAGTTCTTCTTTAACTTCCTCTACATGATAAATGCCATACGTCCGGTGTGGCAACACATGGCATAAATCCGTGGATGACATAATCCACGGATTTCATCCAAGAGTGAAATCCACAGTGGCAATCTGCAACATTAATTGACATGCACCACAGGTCATGTTATATGTGGTTTGCATTGCAGCAATTTGCCATACCACATGGATGAGATTTTTTAAAGGATTTTTCCAGTACTTAGATATTGATGACCTATTCTCAAGTAGGCTGCATTGATTTAATAGGTACCAGGACCGGCCCGAAACAGCTGATAGGTGGGGGTGGAGATGTCAAACCCCCACCAATCTGGACTATCTCCTTGGGACTCTTACAGTTGATGTCATTCTATGTGTGTACTCCTACTGTCAGGGGCAGTGGGCAGCATAGCAAACACAGCATTAGAGGTAGCAGCAGGATGACAGTACCAGAGCACGAAGATGAAGAGGATGATAGAGACGTGAGGAGCCTAAGACATGTGGACTCTGTAGAGATGAGTCATATCTGGAAGAAGTAGTCATGGTGGTCTGGGCCCAGTGAAGAAGCAGAAAGAAAATCTCTACAATCAGAGAAGAACGTTACTGGATGTAACTGTTGCGTGTCTGTGTCTGTGACTGCATGCGATTATTTCGGCATTCTGTTGTATGTTATGTAGCACTGGGACATTGTGCAGTTGACCAAGTGTGTCCAGGTTTAGCAGGTAAAATTTGTCATTGGTGGGGGAGGGCAAAGAGATTGGTAAATTTTCATTGGGGTTTCCTCCCATGACATGCAGAATCGGAAATGCAGAGATGTGTAATAGCTGGAAGAAGTTGTCTGGTGGTCTGGGCCGGGTGAAGAACAAACAGAAAGAGAATGTCTACAATCAAAGACGATGTCACTGGATGTAACTGCTGTGTGTCTTGTCTGTGAATGTATCTGATTAGTACTGCACTAAAAATGTAATGTTCACCCAGGAACATTGTGTGGCTGAGCAAGTGTGTCCACGTCGAGCATGTGAAATTTGTCATTAGTGGGGATGTAAGTGAGAGGAGAATGCTACATTTGCACTGAGGCTTCCTTCCCTGACATGCAGAATCAGAAATGCAGAGATGTGTAATAGCTGGAAGAAATTGTCATGGTGGTTTGGGCCAGGTGCAGAACAAGCAGAAAGAGAATGTCTACAATCAAAGAAGACATAGCTGGATGTAACTGCTGTGTGTCTTGGCTGTGAATGCATCCGATTAGTACTGCATTCTGCTGTATGTTATGTAGCACTGAAAATGTAATATTCACCCAGGAACATTGTGCAGCTGAGGAAGAGTGTCCAGGTCGAGCATATGAAGATTGTCATTAGTGGGAGTGTAAGTGAGAGGAGAATGATACATTTGTATTAGGACTTCCACCTCTAAATGCAGGATCAGCCACTCAGCAGGACCTTCTTGTTTACATCAAGGGGATGACAACCTATAGAACTTGCTACATTGTATCCAGTGAAGACTCCGGACTGAAACATTGTATCAATGCAGGAAAAGGGAACAAACTGCCAAGATGAGAATTATGGAACCCTCTAAAAACCTAACCAAATGTGTCAGCGATACTGAGAGGAACATTCTGCTGGGGCACCCCTCCATCATAGAAACTTTATCCTCTATCTATTGGAATGAGGGGGATGATAGTCCCCTGATACACATCAAAATGTTTGCCTGAGATCACTACTACCCCAGGTTGGAGTATTAATTAAGAAAGAGAAAACAATAAACTGCAGATTGTTCTCCGTGCTCTCCGGCTGTAATATGAAAACGATCAGGCTGAATAAATAAAACATAATGAATCTGCTCCATAGATTTTTAATGGAATGACACTAGCCGCCATCAACACAAAAGGTGCCAGAGCGCCATCTAGCGGTTACCTGCAATACCGCAGCCATTAATTTGCTGCAAAGCTGCTGGTAACCCAACATTTTATAGGACATATTTCTTCTTATGTCTACCAAATAAGATCTCAGGGTCAAACATATATATATATATATATATATATATATGTGTGTGTGTGTGTGTGTCATGGTTGGGATAGAGCAATATTCTGCAGATCTCTACAGAGGTCATTGGTGTAAAAATCTGCAGAATATATCACCATGTATCTGTCAGGAGGTAGAGAGGACAGAGCGATGTTCTGCAGATCTGTAGAGAGGTCAGCGGTGTAATAATCTGCAGAATAGCTCACTATGTATCTGTCAGGAGGTAGAGAGGACAGAGCGATGTTCTGCAGATCTCTAGAGAGGTCAGCAGTGTAATAATCTGCAGAATATATCACTATGTATCTGTCAGGAGGTAGAGAGGACAGAGCAATGTTCTGCAGATCTCTAGAGAGGTCAGTGGTGTAATAATCTGCAGAATATATCACTATGTATCTGTCAGGAGGTAGAGAGGACAGAGCAATGTTCTGCAGATCTCTGGAGATGTCAGTGGTGTAATAATCTGCAGAATATATCACTAGGTATCTGTCAGGAGGTAGAGAGGACATAGCAATGTTCTGCAGATCTCTAGAGAGGTCAGTGGTGTAATAATCTGCAGAATATATCACTATGTATCTGTCAGGAGGTAGAGAGGACAGAGCAATGTTCTGCAGATCTCTGGAGATGTCAGTGGTGTAATAATCTGCAGAATATATCACTAGGTATCTGTCAGGAGGTAGAGAGGACATAGCAATGTTCTGCAGATCTCTAGAGAGGTCAGCGGTGTAATAATCTGCAGGCTAGACATTTGGAGTAAAGCTACTTTGGCATGATGTAGCTTGTAAACTGAAATGATGAGATTTATGTAAACCCAGAAAGTATCATGAAGAGATTCCATCTTCTGTTGCTCCTGGTTTTGACAAGCAAATACAGATGCTAAATATTGTCCTCGCTGGGGTCTTGGCCACTGTAATTGCTGTGACCTAGTGACCTGTGACCCTGTAATAGACTTTACTGGATTGGGATAATGAGCGGTTGTCACTGGTAGAACGTGTTTGGCAGTTTGGCACAGGAAACAGCAGATCATATGATGTCCTACAGCCCCCGGTGAGGAAGAGATGGCAGACTGATCCAGAGGTTACACTTGTGCCTCAGACCTCAAGGCCTGGAATCTACAACCACAAAGCACCAGGCATACGCTGGCCCCAGACATGTCTCTGCGGCCAGATTCACGTACCAGCTCCTCGCTCTGGATAACAAGAAGTGTCACTTATTCACTGCAGTCACACGAGGATAAGGATTGACCGGAGGGGCATTCTAGCCTGCTACAGCGGTAAGATGTCCAATTGATGGGGCCCCAATTGATCCCCATAATGGGGCACACCAGTGACAAGAGTGCAGCTAGGAGGACTTTGAGTTGACAGGCGAATGGCTTAGAATTTAAATACGGCAGCAAGCTGTATTCTTGAGCCCCTCGGGGTGTGGTCTAGGGGTGCCAGGGATCAGGGCACCCACCCATCTAGAACTTTACATGAACCATATTTTGGGAAAAATTAAGGTTAGTAACCCTTCATGTGGATTTTCTAAGATTTAATATAAATATAAATTAATATCAGATTGGCAGAGTGACTCCCAGCACCCCCTCCTGTTGGAAGGAGCCACTGTGTACTAGAACCAGGAAACAGAAGACTACAGCTCTGTACACCATATAGTGGCCATCATTGGTACTGCAGCACTGCTCGCATTCAAGTGACTCTCTCTCTCTCTCTCTCTCTCTCTCTGAGGTAAAAGAGTAATAAAGATTATTATGCAAAATTAAAATAAAGGATAAATTGTATATTGTACCTTAAAGACAATTTCCAGGGTTATACCATGCTGGACTATCTATCTCTTGTCACCACAGCCTCATCACTGTATTACCAACATGTTAATGCACTACACACAAAAAGTTAGTGATATTTGGCTTGTGGGTGAAATTTCAGGATGAATCTAAAATGCCTTTACAGGTGACCTTAATGTGACCTTCTCTAAACTTCTGAATGCACAGGTCCAACTGTTCAATGTTTCAGAACTTTGTTCACAACTTGCTGTTCTCTAACAAAGAGCTTAATGGCAAAATTCACAACAGGTGTTTGATCCATGAATCGCCCAATAAATTTCCTGGTTCAATAAGAATTGGTATTTAAACAGTCCTCCTCATCATGCTGCTCACATTTCAACATCATAAGACCAAGATGACACCTAACAATTGATCCACAGTACCTCACCATTGCGAGGCTTCAAGCAGGATGTTCTCAGACAGAAGTGGTCACTGAGCTTAGAGTGTGACAGAGTGTCATCAGCAGGTTGTATCAGAGATACAGAGAGACTGAAAGAGTCACAGAAAGGCATAAAAGCGGACATCCTTTGGCCACATCCCACACTGATGACCGCCTCATTGCGAACAATGCCCTGGGGAACCGTATGATGAAAGTCACACAACTCCAGGAACATATAAGGGAGGTAAAAGGCAAGTGTCACGTCAAACCATTCGAAAAATTTTATACCGATGTGATCTGCGTACTAGATAACCTGAAAGGGTACCTGACCACACCACCAGGCACAGGCTTCATCGTCTTGCATGGGCCAGGAAACATCTACGCTGGACTGCTGTTCACTGTTTGAAGTTGATTCACACTGAGCAAAAATGATGGCCACCAACAATGTTGGAAACGTCAAGGAGAGCGCTATACATCAGCCACTGGTGTCACCAGATGATCCTTTGGTGGTGGTGGTGGTGGTGGTGGATGGGTGTGTCTAATCATTACAGAATTGCCCTACACTTTGTGAATGGTCCATACTACATGAATAACATCATAAACAACACATCATTAAGGAACAATAGCTGGAGACTGGGAGACCTCTAATTCTCCAGACCTGAATACCATTGAAAACCTATGGGATCACAGTACAAAGCAAAGGAGAAGTGGTACTCTGCAGCATCCATATATATATAGAATAAGAGCAGATACTGAGAATTACACCCAGTATACAGGACAGGAGAAGTGGTACTGTGCAGTGTCCATCTATACAGAATAAGAGCAGATACTGAGACTTACACCAAGTATACAGGACAGGAGAAGTGGTACTGTGCAGTGTCCATATATACATAATAAGAGCAGATACTGAGGATCACACCCAGTATACAGGACAGGAGAAGTGGTACTGTGCAGTGTCCATATATACAGAAAAAGAGCAGATGCTGAGAATTACACCCAGTATACAGGACAGGAGAAGTGGTACTGTGCAGTGTATATATATATATATATACAGAATAAGAGCAGATACTGAGAATTACACCCAGTATACAGGACAGGAGAAGTGGTACTGTGCAGTGTCCATATATACAGAATAAGAGCAGATACTGAGGATTACACCCAGTATACAGGACAGGAGAAGTGATACTGTGCAGTGTCCATTTATACAAAATAAGAGCAGATACTGAGAATTATACCCAGTGTACAGGACAGGAGAAGTGGTACTGTGCAGTGTCCTTATATACAGAATAAGAGCAGATACTGAGAATTACACCCAGTATACAGGACAGGAGAAGTGGTACTGTGCAGTGTCCATATATACAGAATAAGAGCAGATACTGAGGATTACATCCAGTATACAGGACAGGAGAAGTGGTACTGTGCAGTGCCCATATATACAGAATAAGAGGAGATACTGAAAATTACACCCAGTATACAGGACAGGAGAAGTGGTACTGTGCAGTGTCCATATATACAGAATAAGAGCAGATACTGAAAATTACACCCAGTATACAGGACGGGAGAAGTGGTACTGTGCAGTGTCCATATATACAGAATAAGAGCAGATACTGAGAATTACACCCATTATACAGGACAGGAGAAGTGGTACTGTGCAGTGTCCATCTATACAGAATAAGAGCAGATACTGAGAATTACACCCAGTATACAGGACAGGAGAAGTGGTACTGTGCAGTGTCGATCTATACAGAATAAGAGGAGATACTGAGAATTACACCCACTATATAGGACAGGAGAAGTGGTACTGTGCAGTGTCCATCTATACAGAATAAGAGCAGATACTGAGAATTACACCCAGTATACAGGACAGGAGAAGTGGTACTGTGCAGTGTCCATCTATACAGAATAAGAGCAGATACTGAGAATTATACCCAGCATACAGGACAGGAGAAGTGGTACTGTGCAGTGTCCATATATACAGAAAAAGAGCAGATGCTGAGAATTACACCCAGTATACAGGACAGGAGAAGTGATACTGTGCAGTGTACATATATACAGAATAAGAGAAGATACTGAGAATTATACCCAGTATACAGGACGGGAGAAGTGGTACTGTGCAGTGTCCATCTATACAGAATAAGAGCAGATACTGAGAATTACACCCAGCATATAGGACGGGAGAAGTGGTACTGTGCAGTGTCCATCTATAAAGAATAAGAGCAGATACTGAGAATTACACCCAGTATACAGGACAGGAGAAGTGGTACTGTGCAGTGTCCATATATACAGAATAAGAACAGATACTGAGAATTGCACCCAGTATACAGGACAGGAGAAGTGGTACTGTGCAGTGTCTGTATATACAGAATAAGATCGGATACTGAGGATTACACCCAGTATACAGGACAGGAGAAGTGGTACTGTGCAGTGTCCATATATACAGAATAAGATCAGATACTGAGGATTACACCCAGTAAACAGGACAGGAGAAGTGGTACTGTGCAGTGTCCATATATACAGAATAACAGCAGATACTGAGGATTACACCCAGTATACAGGACAGAAGAAGTGGTACTGTGCAGTGTCCATATATACAGAATAAGAGCAAATACTGAGGATTACACCCAGTATACAGGACAGGAGAAGTGGTACTGTGCAGTGTCTGTATATACAGAATAAGATCAGATACTGAGGATTACACCCAGTATACAGGACAGGAGAAGTGGTACTGTGCAGTGTTCATATATACAGAATAAGAACAGATACTGAGAATTACACCCAGTATACAGGACAGGACAAGTGGTACTGTGCAGTATCCATATATACAGAATAAGAGAAGATGCTGAGAATTACACCCAGTATACAGGACAGGAGAAGTGGTACTGTGCAGTGTCCATATATACAGAATAAGAGAAGATGCTGAGAATTACACCCAGTATACAGGACAGGAGAAGTGGTACTGTGCAGTGTCCATATATACAGAATAAGAGCAGATACTGAGGATTACACCCAGTATACAGGACAAGAGAAGTGGTACTGTGCAGTGTCCATATATACAGAATAAGAGCAGATACAGAGAATTACACCCAGAATACAGAACAGGAGAAGTGGTACTGTGCAGTGTCCATAGATTCAGAATAAGAGAAGATACTGAGAATTACACCCAAAATAAAGGATAGGAGAAGTGGTACTGTGCAGTGTCCATATATACAGAAAAAGAGCAGGTACTGAGAATTACACCCAGTATACAGGACAGGAGAAGTGGTACTGTGCAGTGTCCATATATACAGAATAAGAGCAGATACTGAGGATTACACCCAGTATACAGGTCAGAAGAAGTGGTACTGTGCAATGTCCATATATACAGAATAAGAGAAGATACTGAGAATTACACCCAGTATACAGGACAGGAGAAGTGGTACTGTGCAGTGTCCATCTATACAGAATAAGAGCAGATACTGGAGAGGATTACACCCAGTATAACAGGACAGGAGAAGTGGTTACTGTGCAGTGTCCATAATTACAGAGTAAGAGCAGCATACTGAGGCATTACACCCAGTATACAGGGACAGGAGAAGTGGTACTGTCGCAGGTCATATATACAGAATAAGAGCAGATACTGAAGATTACACCCCAGTATTACGGACAGGAGAATGGTTACTGTGCAGGCTCCATATAAAAAATAAGAGCAGATACTGAGAATATACACCCAGTATTTACAGGACAGGAGACAGTGGTACTGTGCAGTGTCCATATGATACAGAGGTAAGAGCAGATTACTGAGGATTACACCCAGGTATACAGGACAGGAGAAGTGGTACTGTGCAGTGGTCCATATATTACAGAATAAGAGCAGATACTGAGGATTACACCCAAGTTATGACTGGACAGGAGAAGTGGTACTGTGCAGTGTCCATTATATAAAGAAGTAAGAGCAGATACTGAGGATTACACCCAGTATAACAGGACAGGAGAAGTGGTACTGTGCAGTGTCCATATATACAGAATAAGAGCAGATACTGAGAATTACACCCAGTATATAGGACAGGAGAAGTGGTACTGTGCAGTGTCCATATATACAGAATAAGAGCAGATACTGAGATTACACCCAGTATACAGGACAGGAGAAGTGGTACTGTGCAGTGTTCATATATACAGAATAAGAGCAGATACTGAGAATTACACCCAGTATACAGGACAGGAGAAGTGGTACTGTGCAGTGTCCATATATACAGAATAAGAGCAGATACTGAGGAATTACACCCAGTATACAGGACAGGAGAAGTGGTACTGTGCAGTGTCCATATATACAGAATAAGAGGCAGATACTGAGAATTACACCCAGTATACAGGACAGGAGAAGTGGTACTGTGCAGTGTCCATATATACAGAATAAGAGCAGATACTGAGAATTACACCCAGTATACAGGACAGGAGAAGTGGTACTGTGCAGTGTCCATATATACAGAATAAGAGCAGATACTGAGAATTACACCCAGTATACAGGACAGGAGAAGTGGTAATGTGCAGTGTCCATATATACAGAATAAGAGAAGATACTGAGGATTACACCCATTGTACAGGACAGGAGAAGTGGTACTGTGCAGTGTACATATATACAGAATAAGAGAAGAAGATACTGAGAATTACACCCAGTATACAGGACAGGAGAAGTGGTACTGTGCAGTGTCCATATATACAGAATAAGACCAGATACTGAGGATTACACCCAGTATACAGGACAGGAGAAGTGGTACTGTGCAGTGTCTATATATACAGAATAAGAGCAGGTACTGAGGATTACACCCAGTATAAAGGACAGGAGAAGTGGTACTGTGCAGTGTCCATATATACAGAATAAGAGCAGATACTGAGGATTACACCCAGTATACAGGACAGGAGAAGTGGTACTGTGCAGTGTCCCTATATACAGAATAAGAGCAGATACTGAGAATTACACCCAGTATATAGGACAGGAGAAGTGGTCCTGTGCAGTGTCCATATATACAGAATAAGAGCAGATACTGAGAATTACACCCAGTATACAGGACAGGAGAAGTGGTACTGTGCAGTGTTCCATATATACAGAATAAGAGCAGATACTGAGAATTACACCCAGTATATAGGACAGGAGAAGTGGTACTGTGCAGTGTCCATATATACAGAATAAGAGCAGATACTGAGAATTACACCCAGTATACAGGACAGGAGAAGTGGTACTGTGCAGTGTTCCTAAATACAGAATAAGAGCAGATACTGAGGATTACATCCAGTATACAGGACAGGAGAAGTGGTACTGTGCAGTGTCCATATATACAGAATAAGAGAAGATACTGAGAATTACACCCAGAATACAGGACAGGAGAAGTGGTACTGTGCAGTGTCCATATATACAGAATAAGAGCAGATACTGAGAATTACACCCAGTATACAGGACAGGAGAAGTGGTAATGTGCAGTGTCCATATATACAGAATAAGAGAAGATACTGAGGATTACACCCATTGTACAGGACAGGAGAAGTTGTACTGTGCAGTGTACATATATACAGAATAAGACCAGATACTAAGGATTACACCCAGTGTACAGGACAGGAGAAGTGGTACTGTGCAGTGTCTATATATACAGAAAAAGAGCAGATACTGAGGATTACACCCAGTATACAGGACAGGAGAAGTGGTACTGTGCAGTGTCCATATATACAGAATAAGAGCAGATACTGAGGATTACACCCAGTATACAGGACAGGAGAAGTGGTACTGTGCAGTGTCCCTATATACAGAATAAGAGCAGATACTGAGAATTACACCCAGTATATAGGACAGGAGAAGTGGTACTGTGCAGTGTCCATATATACAGAATAAGAGCAGATACTGAGAATTACACCCAGTATACAGGACAGGAGAAGTGGTACTGTGCAGTGTTCATATATACAGAATAAGAGCAGATACTGAGAATTACACCCAGTATACAGGACAGGAGAAGTGGTACTGTGCAGTGTCCATATATACAGAATAGGAGCAGATACTGAGAATTACACCCAGTATACAGGACAGGAGAAGTGGTACTGTGCAGTGTCCCTATATACAGAATAAGAGCAGATACTGAGGATTACACCCAGTATACAGGACAGGAGAAGTGGTACTGTGCAGTGTCCATATATACAGAATAAGAGCAGATACTGAGAATTACACCCAGTATACAGGACAGGAGAAGTGGTACTGTGCAGTGTCCATATATACAGAATAAGAGCAGATACTGAGAATTACACCCAGTATACAGGACAGGAGAAGTGGTACTGTGCAGTGTCCATATATACAGAATAAGAGCAGATACTGAGGATTACACCCAGTATACAGGACAGGAGAAGTGGTACTGTGCAGTGTCTATATATACAGAATAAGAGCAGATACTGAGAATTACACCCAGTATACAGGACAGGAGAAGTGGTACTGTGCAGTGTCCATATATACAGAATAAGAGCAGATACTGAAGGATTACACCCAGTATACAGGACAGGAGAAGTGGTAATGTGCAGTGTCCATATATACAGAATAAGAGAAGATACTGAGGATTACACCCATTGTACAGGACAGGAGAAGTGGTACTGTGCAGTGTACATATATACAGAATAAGAGAAGAAGATACTGAGAATTACACCCAGTATACAGGACAGGAGAAGTGGTACTGTGCAGTGTCCATATATACAGAATAAGACCAGATACTAAGGATTACACCCAGTGTACAGGACAGGAGAAGTGGTACTGTGCAGTGTCTATATATACAGAATAAGAGCAGGTACTGAGAATTACACCCAGTATAAAGGACAGGAGAAGTGGTACTGTGCAGTGTCCATATATACAGAATAAGAGCAGATACTGAGGATTACACCCAGTATACAGGACAGGAGAAGTGGTACTGTGCAGTGTCCCTATGTACAGAATAAGAGCAGATACTGAGAATTACACCCAGTATACAGGACAGGAGAAGTGGTACTGTGCAGTGTCCATATATACAGAATAAGAGCAGATACTGAGAATTACACCCAGTATACAGGACAGGAGAAGTGGTACTGTGCAGTGTCCCTATATACAGAATAAGAGCAGATACTGAGGATTACATCCAGTATACAGGACAGGAGAAGTGGTACTGTGCAGTGTCCATATATACAGAATAAGAGAAGATACTGAGAATTACACCCAGAATACAGGACAGGAGAAGTGGTACTGTGCAGTGTCCATATATACAGAATAAGAGCAGATACTGAGAATTACACCCAGTATACAGGACAGGAGAAGTGGTAATGTGCAGTGTCCATATATACAGAATAAGAGCAGATACTGAGGATTACACCCAGTATACAGGACAGGAGAAGTTGTACTGTGCAGTGTACATATATACAGAATAAGACCAGATACTAAGGATTACACCCAGTGTACAGGACAGGAGAAGTGGTACTGTGCAGTGTCTATATATACAGAATAAGAGCAGATACTGAGGATTACACCCAGTATACAGGACAGGAGAAGTGGTACTGTGCAGTGTCCATATATACAGAATAAGAGCAGATACTGAGGATTACACCCAGTATACAGGACAGGAGAAGTGGTACTGTGCAGTGTCCCTATATACAGAATAAGAGCAGATACTGAGAATTACACCCAGTATACAGGACAGGAGAAGTGGTACTGTGCAGTGTCCATATATACAGAATAAGAGCAGATACTGAGAATTACACCCAGTATACAGGACAGGAGAAGTGGTACTGTGCAGTTTCCATATATACAGAATAAGAGCAGATACTGAGAATTACACCCAGTATACAGGACAGGAGAAGTGGTACTGTGCAGTGTTCATATATACAGAATAGGAGCAGATACTGAGAAGTACACCCAGTATATAGGACAGGAGAAGTGGTACTGTGCAGTGTCCCTATATACAGAATAAGAGCAGATACTGAGGATTACATCCAGTATACAGGACAGGAGAAGTGGTACTGTGCAGTGTCCATATATACAGAATAAGAGCAGATACAGAGAATTACACCCAGAATACAGGACAGGAGAAGTGGTACTGTGCAGTGTCCATAGATACAGAATAAGAGCAGATACTGAGAATTACACCCAGTATACAGGACAGGAGAAGTGGTACTGTGCAGTGTCCATATATACAGAATAAGAGCAGATACTAAGGATTACACCCAGTGTACAGGACAGGAGAAGTGGTACTGTGCAGTGTCTATATATACAGAATAAGAGCAGGTACTGAGAATTACACCCAGTATAAAGGACAGGAGAAGTGGTACTGTGCAGTGTCCATATATACAGAATAAGAGCAGATACTGAGGATTACACCCAGTATACAGGACAGGAGAAGTGGTACTGTGCAGTGTCCCTATATACAGAATAAGAGCAGATACTGAGAATTACACCCAGTATATAGGACAGGAGAAGTGGTACTGTGCAGTGTCCATATATACAGAATAAGAGCAGATACTGAGAATTACACCCAGTATACAGGACAGGAGAAGTGGTACTGTGCAGTGTTCATATATACAGAATAAGAGCAGATACTGAGAATTACACCCAGTATACAGGACAGGAGAAGTGGTACTGTGCAGTGTTCATATATACAGAATAGGAGCAGATACTGAGAAGTACACCCAGTATACAGGACAGGAGAAGTGGTACTGTGCAGTGTCCCTATATACAGAATAAGAGCAGATACTGAGGATTACATCCAGTATACAGGACAGGAGAAGTGGTACTGTGCAGTGTCCATATATACAGAATAAGAGCAGATACAGAGAATTACACCCAGAATACAGGACAGGAGAAGTGGTACTGTGCAGTGTCCATAGATACAGAATAAGAGCAGATACTGAGATTTACACCCAGTATACAGGACAGGAGAAGTGGTACTGTGCAGTGTCCATAGATACAGAATATGAGCAGATACTGAGATTTACACCCAGTATACAGGACAGGAGAAGTGGTACTGTGCAGTGTGTATATATATACAGAATAAGAGCAGATACTGAGGATTACACCCAGTATACAGGACAGGAGAAGTGGTACTGTGCAGTGTCCATATATACAGAGTAAGAGAAGATACTGAGAATTATACCCAGTATACAGGACAAGAGAAGTGGTACTGTGCAGTGTCCGTATATACAGAATAAGAGCAGATACTGAGAATTATACCCAGTATACAGGACGGGAGAAGTGGTACTGTGCAGTGTCCATATATACAGAATAAGAGCAGATACTGAGAATTACACCCAGTATACAGGACAGCAGAAGTGGTACTGTGCAGTGTCCATATATACAGAATAAGAGCAGAAGATGAAGGTGAACTTATTACTCCCTTACTGACATGGAGAGAATGTGGGTGTCTATACTGTATGTCTGTGAGTCAGGCAAGGCAAATAACCACTTATCTACAAGCCGCCTTTTTCTTGCCTGCTCCTGCCGTATGAATGGGAAGTTTATGAAGGAAATATGGCTTACAGAATTGATGACACGCAGGATGCCTTCAGCAAGCAGAACCTCAAAGACACTTTGTGCAGCAGATGAAAGAGCGATTTAAATCACTCATTTGCAAAAGATAAAGATGCGATTCACCAAACGTTTTAGGATCTGAAGCAAACACGGCTGACGACATTGATATTCAGTTCCAGACTCACAAAGAATCTGCCTGTTCACCTGACTCTGGACCCTCATGGTCTAAGCCGGACGTCAGGATCCACTAAGGATGCACCAGGAGCTGCAGACCCCATACCTGGGCCACCAAATCGTCACATGCTAGAGAAAGTGGTGACGAGATGCTTGGGGTCTGCAGAGACTGGAATAATGAGGGTCCGGCATGCAGTGAGGTGTCCTAGTAATAAGTGATTAGATTGTTAGCTCAGGGGTCTGCACGCCCTACTGAGCCTTTTATTTTATATGGCAGAGTACTGAGCTCAACCATCTCCAGCAGTCCCATAGAGAATGATTCTCAACCTGCCGTTCCATCAGGACCAGGGAATAAGTCTCGTGTTCTCAGTGTCGGCAGGGGTCCCAGCAGTGGGGACCCCAAAAACACAGTTAGTTGCCCTGTCGCACAACTCCTTTAGGTTTCATCACTGTACAATAGACTTTTTATTAAAAATCATCACTGCTTTTAAGATCTCTGCTTGTTGTCAAGGAACAACTTGTCCCCCTGACTTAAATTGGGATGAGCTGTAATACCAGACACAGCCTGTGGACATGAGTGGTGCTGTTTCACATGGATTTGGTTGTTGAGTAGTCACTCTAGCTAAAATGGATATTTTTATTTATAATTATTTATAAGCTACAGTGTGAAGCAGAGGCAGCACTGTAAAGCATGGGGGAGGGACTGACCTGCATGAAGTGAATTTCATACTGTCTTAGACTTCTACAGACAATACGGTGGAGATGAAGTCATTCACCTAAAGAAGCACAGCTGTAGTGCAATGCATGGCAAAGGAACGGAGCAGCAGGAAGTAGTTTTCAGACCACCTTAGGTTTCAGCAGACAATGCAACTAAGTTAAAGTCACTGTCCAGGGATATGCTTAAAAGAGCCCAGCTGCAATGTAAAGCATGGTGGAGGGACAGAGCAGCAGGAAACGCATTTCAGGCTACCTTAGGTATAAAACAGACAAAGCAACTAAGTTGAAGTCAATGTCCAGGGAGTTGCTTAAGAGAGGGACAGAGCGGCATGAAACGCGTTTCAGATTGCCTAAGACACTACAGTAGTGACTCTATAGCCATGCCCTAATGGAGTAGAACTAAAAAGCAGACGACACAGAAGGAAATCTTGTTCATTTAAAAACAGGAGCAAGTGTACATCCTCGATCATCCTGGGTGTCACCCGTGGTGATATGGCAGTAGTGTCCTGTCCTGAGGACAATCCATCAATACCCAGATACTCCTTTAAGTGTCTGACCTTTTGACCTGGAAAATGGATTTACATTAATAAACGTTCTATGTGTTTGGATCAAGACTGTAGAACAGGAGTCAGCAACCCCTTGGCACGGCAGCGGTTGTAAAACTACAACTCCCAACATGCGCGCTTGCTCAGTTGTTCTCGAAAATTCCCATAGAAGTTACTGACTTACTATTTCATTACTTGGCGTGATTTAAATCTTAAAAATGTCTAAAATCAGAAGAGTTTTGTGCTAATTTTTATAAATTAAAACTATTAAAGTGTATCATTTTGCATGAAAAAACGGATTCTTCACACAGTGTAAGTAAATATCCCTCGTACTTCATCTAAGAAAGTTGGGAGGTATAATACGTTCTGCCCAGGCGTCACCAATGCCTCTGAACAACATTGCAGTATCTGCTGTGGTTGGAGGTAACAGAAGTATTGCAGTACAGGGTGCACCTAGCCTTTCTGCTGCCTGAGGCAAAAACTGAAGTGGCACGCCCCCTCCCCCAATGGCAATTGCTAACCTAACCCCTTCCCTTTAGCCCTACTGTTAAATACATACTTGAAAAATATTACTTTCAGAGCTGCAAACCATAGAGGTAATACATCGCTACATACCTCATACATTCAGTGACGTCTCCTTTGATGTAGATGTTCTCTTTTTTTATCTTCTCCATTCAGACCAGACCACCATGATGACTTCTTTCAGCCATCTCTCGTCTCTGCAGAGTTTGACGAATAAACATCTTAGTTTCCTACTTTATTGAAGGAGGTACTATCTGTGCGGTACTAGTATTTTCAGGGGGACTGTTTCTGCAGTATAGTATTAGGGAGCACAGTATTGGGGGAGGCAGGATGGGATGGTCAGAAGGTGGGAGGATGATGGAAAAGTAGGAAACTAAGATGTCTGTTTGTCAAACTCTGCTGAGACGAGAGATGGCTGAAAGAGGTCATCATGGTGGTCTGGTCTGGATGGAGAAGATAAAGAAAGAGAACGTCTACATCAGAGGAGACGTCACTGAATGTACGAAATATGTAGCACTGTATTACCTGTATGGTTTGCAGCTCTGAAAGTAATATTTTCCAAGTATGTATTTAACAGTAGGGCTAAAGGGGTTAGATTAAGCAATTGCCATTGGGGGAGGGGGCGTGCCATTTCAGTTTTTGCCTCAGGCAGCAGAAAGGCTAGGTGCACCCCGTACTGCAATATTTCTGTTACCTCCAACCACAGCAGATACTGTAAGCTTTACTACACAGCTGCTGATGCCAGAAAATATACAGTGAACAAAAGGATTCATCTGCTGTGTAGTTTCCTGCCCCAATGTACTGCAGCTCAGATACCATTCACTTGATTGAAAGCAGAGCTGCAGGGTCCTGGCAAGGCTTCTAGTGGACATGGAGGCTGCCCAAAATGGCTGATTGGTGGGGGTATGGGGTATAGGCCTTCAGTATCGGGAAAAACTCTTTAAACGGTTTCTGTCACCAGTTTTTTCGGTATGAATCAGGCTGACATTAGAGATGTGCTAATGTTACCTGATTTCAAATATATATCTGTTTTATTTACTGGTGCCCCCATTTTTATATAAAATGAACTTTTATTTTATGCTAATAAGGCCTCTAGGTGCAAGGGGCGTTACCCCTGCTCCTAGAGGCTCTGGTGATTGACAGGACCAGGCAGAGAAGAAACACTCCATTCACCATAGCTTGCAAGGACCTTCAATGATGTCATGACCATGTTATCAGTCACATGGTTTAGGAGGAGACAGGCTGTTTGTGTGATCCTAACCATGTGACTGATCACATGGTCATGACATCATTGAAGGTCCTTGCAAGCTATGGTGAATGGAGTGTTTCTTCTCTGCCTGGACCTGTCAATCAACAGAGCCTCTAGGTGCAGGGGTAACGCCCTTTGCACCTAGAGGCCTTATTAGCATAAAATAAAAGTTCATTTTATATAAAAATGGGGGCACCAGTAAATAAAACAGATATATATTTGGAATCAGGTGACATTAGCACATCTCTAATGTCAGCCTGATTCATACCGAAAAAACTGGTGACAGAAACCCACATGACCTTTGCACCCCGCCTAGCCCCCAACCCTGTCAGTAAACACTATACTGTATTTTTACATTGCAGGGATTACAGTGGTTCGCAGGCTGGTATCAGTCAGTAATATAAGGAAGTCGATGCTGGGCAACTAAAATAAATGCATGAAAATCGCAATTAACAAAGTTTAGAAACCAATTACTAAGAATAATATATAGACGTCTTTTATCACATTTTTTCCGTAAATATAGAATATGGTTCTCTAGTAAAATCACATTTCATGTTCTTTTAAGATTTATTTGTTAGGAGCCGTATATGGTATGACTCTGAAGGATAAGCAAGGGGCATGCAGGGAACCCATTTATTTAGTATTTTCTGTAATATGCCCTTATGGCGCTAAAGCACTCATTAGAATAAAGCATGCCACAATGCTAATGAGCACATATGTAGAAATGCCAACCTGGGAGTTCCCTTCATAGGGTAATACTCATGCAACAACTGGTGGCAAATATAGCAGTGGCCTTTTTAGGGGTTGGACTGATATATATAATAGGGTGTGGCTGAATTAAACCATACATCAACAACATGGTTTACAGGTGACTTCTCCTCTGTAGTTATTTTCCTTCCTTTTCTTCTCATCCAGTTCGGACCACCATGATGACTTCTGCCGGCCACATTTTGTCCCTGTTGCCCATATGTCTCCAGCTCTTCAGAACGGCAGGAGACAGTGGCATCGTTAACTGCATTTTCCATTAACGGTATTTAATTCCAATCCTGATCCATTCCTTAGCAGAAGAGGCATTCTATAGCCATATAATAAGGCTTTGCCCTTATGCAGCAACCCGGAAGAGAGGATGGGGGAGTGGTTGTGGCTATGATAGTGATAGTATTACTCCCAGTTCATGGTGGCAATCTTCACCCTGGCTCTCCCTGGGCCTTGCACAGTGAATGGAGGGCACATCTTTTCTTCCCTGGGGGCACATCCTGGACCTGGGCTCCTGTCTGGTGTTAGGTGGTGTGTTCTTATTGGTAAACAGTTGGCAGGTTGCAAGGCAGGGGGTTAGATGTAGGAGCCGGCAGATGGTGGAGGCAATTTCCAGACCCATTGGTTGCAATAAGTAAAGTCTATCTTGCCTTCCTCTGGATCAACTTGTAGGAAAACAGGCCGAACTGGAAGGACAGATGTCTTTTTTCGGCCTTATAAACTATGTTACTATGTTACTGAATTGATGATGAAAGTTAAGTCTTTCTGCAGTTCCCAGGCTGAGGGGTGCAGGATTTATATCCAGATGGACAGTCTATCTCAAAGTGTGTGCCGGAGGCAATGAACCCTTTTTACAGCAGTAAAGTCTCTCTGCCATAAACAAGTGGTGCCTTACTGACGTTATCTTGAAAGGGTTCTGTAGTTCTGTATTACTAGTATCACTGGCCTGGGCAGGGCTAAGCTCCATTCAAGTGAACAGAGCTTAGCCCCGCCCAGGCCAGTGAAACTAGTCGTGACGTCACTGGGCCTGCGGTAAACACAGAGAAGGCCGCGGCAAAGTCCATCACCCTGATAACCTAATCAGGTCTGCCAGTGTTAAACTATATATTGCTCATACATTGCTATTAGGTATACGCAATGCTGAAAGAAATAAGTGCTTTAACAATGAATCACAACATTTAATGCAACCATAAACGGACGAAGGACACGCCGAAACGCGCGTCGGGGTAACACCATCCCTGTCCCTACATTGGTTTCCACTGTTTCTGGTGAGTCATGTGAGATATTTAATATATATATATGCCTGTACTGTGATTGATACATAGGAGCAAAGCACTTGCATTTATCTTGTTTGGACACTGGTAAATTACATGTGACCATATATATAATTGAATACGGTACAAACCGTTTATCATACGCGGCACCATTATTATGTTATATTTGGTCACATGGCACTGTAGCCAATCAAGAGACAGCTCCTAGTACTCACCAGTATGTTACCTATAGATGTACTATACCAGTATATTGTCAAATGTGGATAAGGGATGGTGTTTTTCTTGCACTGTCATTTCCCCCTGTAACTGTTATTTATATTTATTTATATCAATAGAGATTGTTATATTTTTATAGTACGTCAAAGGCTCCATTTTTTGTCTTTGTATAGACATATGCTTTGTTGTTTGCTTCTGGGAGCTGGTACTATTATTTATTACCTAATAAACCAATGTGATGCAGGTGGCGTGGTAGTTATTTTGATGAATGATGTGTATATTGGGTGTATAACATATATACAGTTTATACCACGTCATTTTGATACAACTCTGCATGTGGTTGAATTCTCTTTTGTACATAAATTAAAGAGGTATTCCCATCACATACAATGGGGGCATATCTCTAGTCTCACCTCTGGGACCCGCACCTACAAGGAGAACGGGGCGGGGAGAGCTGTGGCTGGAGGACCTCGGGTTTCCCGGGGTCCATCCACTACCAAGCACTGCTCCCCGTTGCTCCCATACAAGTGAATGAGAGCGCACCGCGCATGCGCGGCCCCTGCTCCCATTCATTTCTATGCGTCAGACGGAAATAGCCGAGCCAGTGCTCGGCTATTTTCGTCAGCCCCATTGAAATGAATGCATGCGCAATGCACCCTCCATTCATTTCCTTACTCCATTCTCGTTGTAGGTGCGGGTCCCAGAGGTGGGGACCCGCACCTATCAGACAATGGGGGCATATCCTAGCGATATGCCCCCATTATATTTGATAGGGAAAACCCCTTTAACCCTTTTAGCACTATTTAACCCTTTGCAGTAGTCCTCTGGGGCACTCCACTTATATTTCCAATTATCGGATCATGGCGCTGTAACTGTTGTTGGAAATTTTGGATAGACCCTTATCTCCCTTATGGGAAGAATTTGTGGACACATCATCAGTAAACTTTTTCTTAGGAAAGTTTTATTCATTTGTAGAAAGACTCCTAGATCTCCAGATTTACATCTGATGAAACAACTCGTCAACCAGTTTATTCCTTATGACAATATTATATACAAAAATTGTATACAAAAATTCAAATGACTGGCAAAGTCTGCCAAACTCTGGAGAGACTAGTGTAGTTCACCATTGACACAAGTGTGACTACACTGCTTTCTAACATCCGGTCGACGTCCACTTACATAACCACAGGGTGGACCACCACGCTCCAATTCAGCGAGATCCCACTAATGGATCGTAAGCTGACCGTCTGTAAGATTTATTGATTTGTCTGTAGTATAGTTGATCCTGATCTGCTTCTCCACGACTTACCTGTAACCATGTACTGTGCTGTGAGCTCCATACTGTTTCATTAGGGTTGTGTCCTTTTTTCCCTTTGCAGACCAGTGACACTATTGGTACTACCCGGCTATGGGAATTTGTTTTTTTGTAAAAATCTATAGAGGATGGGAATTACTCTAGTTGTCCAGGGTAGCACAGTCTAGAAAACAGATGCAGCATGAGAAAAGTCTTGGAGAAATGAGCGGGAAATTCACATTAGCATTCCTCCCAACCATCACGGTCCCTGGAGGGCTAAAGCATGTCCTGATACCAAGATACAGTTGAATACAATGCTCCCTGCTCCACAATTCGCTAGTCTGTGCACTACCTGCCTGGCAGGAGTGATGCAGTGACATCATCACGTCTGCTTAACTAAGCCAGAGAGAGAACAGGTGATGATCTCTGGTCATCAAGAGAACAGGGCAAGGTGAGTAACATAGTAACATAGTTTATAAGGCCGAAAAAAGCCCTCTGTCCATCCAGTTCAGCCCGTTTTCCTACAAGTTGATCCAGAGGAAGGCAAAAAACCCCTGTGAGGTAGAAGCCAATTTTCCCCACTTTAGGGAAAAAAATTCCTTCCCGACTCCAATCAGGCATCAGAATTACTCCCTGGATCAACGACCCCTCTCTAGTAACTGTAACTTGTAATATTGTTACCCTCCAGAAATACATCCAGGCCCCTCCTGAACTCTTTTAGTGACCTTACCATCACCACCTCCTCAGGCAGAGAGTTCCATAGTCTCACTGCTCTTACCGTAAAGAATCCTCTTCTATGTTTGTACAAACCTTCTTTCCTCCAGACGCAGAGGATGTGCCCTCGTCACAGTCACAGTCCTCGGGATAAATAGATGATGGTAGAGATCTCTGTACTGACCCCTGGTAGGGAAGGTTTGCTTGTTTGCTGATGACACAAAAGTGTGTAATAGGGTTGATGTTCCAGGTGGTGTCGATAATATGGAGAATGATTTATCTTTATTAGATAAGTGGTCAAAACAATGGAAACTTCAGTTCAATGTTTCCAAATGTAAAATAATGCACTTGGGGAGAAGAAATCCTCTATCTGAGTATCGTATTGGCAGTTCTGTGCTAACAAAGACCTCAGAAGAGAAGGATTTGGGGGTAGTCATCTCTGACAGCCTCAAAATGAGTAACCAATGCAGCCAGGCGGTAGGGAAAGCAAATCGTATGCTTGGCTGCATAGCTAGAGGTATAACAAGCAGAAAGAGGGAGATAATGATCCCTCTGTATAGAGCTCTAGTGAGACCACATCTGGAATACTGTGTTCAATTCTGGAGACCTCACCTGCAAAAGGATATTGCTAAAATAGAACGAGTCCAAAGAAGAGCTACAAAAATGGTGGAAGGTCTAAAGCATAGAACTTATCAAGAAAGACTGAGAGTTCTTAATATGTATAGTCTGGAGGAAAGAAGAGAAAGGGGAGACATGATTGAAACCTTTAAATATGTTAAAGGACTGAATAAAGTTCAGGAGGGAAGGGTTATTAATAAGAAACTGAACACAAGAACAAGGGGGCACAATCTGAGGTTAGTTGGGGGAAAAATCAAGAACAACATTAGAAAATATTACTTCACTGAAAGAGTAGTAGAAGCTTGGAACAAACTTCCAGCAGAGGTGGTTGATAAATCCACAGTAACTGAATTTAAACATGCCTGGGGTAAACATGTATCTATCCTAAGATAACAATAAAAGGATAATAAAAGGGCGACTAGATGGACCAGGTGGTCTTTTTCTGCCGTCAATCTTCTATGTTTCTATGTTTCTGATATATTTATACATAGTTATTACATCTCCCCTCAGTCGTCTTTTTTCTAAAGTGAATAACCCTAATTTTGATAATCTTTCTGGGTCCTGTAGTCCACCTATTCCAGTTATTACTTTAGTTGCCCTCCTCTGAACCCTCTCCAGCTCTGCTATGTCTGCCTTGTTCACAGGAGCCCAGAACTGTACACAGTACTCCATGTGTGGTCTGACTAGTGATTTGTAAAGTGGCAGGACTATGTTCTCATCATGGGGATCTATGCCTCTTTTGATGCAGCCCATTATCTTATTGGCCTTGGCAGCAGCTGTCTGACACTGGTTTCTACAGCTTAGTTTGCTGTTCACTAAAATTCCTAGGTCCTTTTCCATGTCAGAGTTACCCAATATTTTACCATTTAGTATGTACTGGTGACTTGCATTATTCCTTCCCATATGCATAACCTTACATTTGTCAGTGTTAAACTTCATCTGCCACTTCTCTGCCCAAGCCTCCAGTCTATCCAGATCCCTCTGTAGCAGTGTACTGTCCTCCTCTGTGTTAATTACTTTACACAGTTTAGTGTCCTCTACAAAAATTTATATTTTACTGTGCAAGCCTTCTACAATATAATTAATAAATATACTGAAGAGAATAGGATCCAATACTGACCCCTGTGGTACCCCACTAGTTACAGTGACCCAATCTGAATATGTGCCGTTAATAACCACCCTCTGTTTTCTATCACTGAGCCAGTTACTTACCCACATACAGACATTTTCTCCCAGGCCAAGCATTCTCATCTTATATACTAACCTTTTATGTGGTACCGTGTCAAATGTTTTGGAGAAGTCCAGATATACGACATCCATTGATTCGCTGCGGTCCAGTCTAGAACTTACCTCCTCATAGAAACTGATTAAATTGGTTTGACACGACCGATCCCTCATGAAGCCATGCTGATACGGAGTTATTTGCTTATTTTCATTGAGGTACTCCAAGATAGCATCTCTTAGAACACCCTCAAACAGTTTACCCACGACAGATGTTAAACTTACCGGCCTATAGTTTTTGGACCCTTTTTGAATATTGGCACCACATTTGCTATGCGCCAATCCTGTGGAACACTCCCTGTCAGTATAGAGTCCTTAAATATCAGAAATAAGGGTCTGGCGATGACATTACTTAATTTTCTTAGGATACGGGGGTGTATGCCATCCGGTCCTGGCTAGTGTTGCTATTTATTTATTTATTTAATTAATTTAAGCTACAGGGCCTTTACTATTGTGAGGGGCCACTAATAGGGCAGCACTATTGTGTAGGAGTACTAAAGGGGCAGAACTATTGTAAGGGGCACTAAAGAGGCAGCACTATTGTGAGGGGGCACTAAGGGGACAGCACTATTGTGTGGGGATACTAAGAGGGCAGAAGTATTCTAAGGTGCACTGAAGGGACAGCACTATTGTAATTTGGTACTAGGGGGGCAGCACTATTGTAAGGGGCGCTAAGGGGGCAGAACTATTGTGAGGGGCCACTAAGAGGACAGCACTATTGTGTGGGGGTTCTAAGGGGGTAGCATTATTGTAAGGGGCACTAAAGGGACAGCACTATTGTAAGAGGGTACTATGGGAGCAGAACTATTGTGAGGGGAACTAAGGGGGCAGCATTATTGTAAGGGTGTACTAGGGAGGCAGCACTATTGTGAGAGGCACACTAAGGGGGTAGCACTATTGCATAGGGGGCACTAACGGGGCAGAACTATTGTAGGGGACACAAAGGGAGCATCACTATGGTAAGAAAGCCATTAAGGGGGCAGCACTAACATGAGGGGAACAGTAGAGGAGCATAACTACTGTGTAGGGGCACAAAGTGGACTGGACAGGACTGGGCATGTATAGATAGGCATTGGGTGAAGTTAAAGGTGTGGCTTACTGCACTGAGCCCCAGAGGAGCCGGTGCAGAGGATAGGAGTGTTAGTGGCCCTGATGAAGTGTTGTGTCACAGTGTACTCCGTCAGGCTGTTGCTCCCTGTGGTTTGGTGAAGTGAAAATGTAGTTTTGAAGAATTAGGCCTGAGTGAACGTAGAACAGTCTCTTTTACTAAGTGCAAAGTATAACTTCAGGTACATTCATTAGCAGCTGATTCCAAGTGCAATAATATTCTGAATTTCTGACACCATTAAGGAATATGAAGGCAGGTTGGATGGCTATAATTTAGCACTTGTAAGTGTAGATGTCCACTGTCAGATCTAGACTTACATTGTAATTGGCCTAGTAGTAGTAGAGTGATAGTTTTCTTAGCTGGGTGTCTTTTATGCAGGTGTTAGCTGGTCACTCTCTTGTCTTCTCAAGGATTTACTTGAGGATGTGTTTAAGGCCCCATTCACACGACCGTATATTTGCGGGCCTGCATTACTGCGGACCCGCAAATATACGGGGGCCGCCTGGCGTGTGTTCCGCAGCGCTCGGAACACACGCCGTGCGGCCCCATTGAAAATGCCTATACTTGTCCGTGCGCACGGACAAGTATAGGACATGCTTCAAAAGAGCCTAGCTAGCTCCGTGCCGCGGCTCCAGCCCCATATAGGTGAATAAGCCGCATCTATTCCCGCATTTTTGCGGATAGATACGGCCCCATTCATACGGTCGTGTGAATGGGGCCTTATAGTTCCTTCTGGAGAATCCTTTGCAGGAGCAGGAGCTCAGATCTGTGCTTCCTTTCCTCTCTCTGGTTACACAGGAACTCCCACCTCCTAGAAGGAAGCAGGACCATTCAACTCCTACCACGAGGGGAGGAACAAGGTGGTTAGCCACGTTCCTTGCCAACTTTTGCCAACCATAACCTTAACTGGTAGATATGGCCAAAAACATGAAATACACAACAATACATAAGAGTTTACAACCACTGTGTTTTAACCACTGTGAGGGGGCACATATCTCGGCATAACTACTGTCAGGGGCACATATCTCGGCATAACTACTGTGAGGGGGCACAATGTGGTCATAACTACTGTGAAGGGGGCACAATATGGACATTACTACTGTGTGCTGGCACGAATGGGGAAAAATTACTGTGTAGGGGCATTAAGGGGACTGGGTGTGTATAATTATGTTTTGGGCGGAGTTAGAGGTGTGGCCTAGTATGTAAAAAAAAGTGCTGCACATATTGTCCCTCCTTCTGTTTTTTAAAACTTGGGAGGTATGTTATTAGGCCGATTATTGGAAATGAACATTCAAATAAAGGCCTCTTCCCAATAAATGTCTCGTGCCACTGACCACCTAATCCTTGTCAATCTGAAGAAGGCATATCTAATATAGACACCAAAATAATCATTTCTGGTCGGCAGATTGTGCTGTGTAAACAGGGAACTGCTGCCCAGAAACAATGACTCTCCATGGGGATTACGTAGCTGTCAACAGTCTGGAATATGCAGGACTGTCCCAGCAAATTTGGGCTGTCTTGGGCCAAAAAATGGTGGTGTTTATGTTAACCCTGCCCATAAGTGGGCGCCCCACGATCAAGGTTGGGGGTTTCCAGGCAGGACTTACGTGCCTTGAATTTAACAACTTTTTTAGCAATCATTCATTTTCATAATGGGGAGATGATTGCTTCATTTGAATGCATCTGTCACCCCCTCTGACGAGCAGGCAATTATCAGGAATGAACAGTCCGTTCCCAACAATTGCCTACTCAGTCGGCCTGTATACATTGGTCTTTAGTGTAAAGCTACAATCGGATTACGGACAGGTTTCACGGCCTGGCCACGGGTCTACTCACCTGAGCATCCTAGAACCCTACGGTGTTGTGAGTTGAGGTCAGTGAACCCACGGTCTACCATAATGCCAGGGCATAAATGCGCCCGTAATACGCTTGTGTAAGACTGATCTTAGGAACATTTCTTAGTATGGTGTGGCAGCATAAAGGCCCTTACAAAACACCCAAAATGTCACCCAGACAGAAGGGCGAGTGTTACGAGGGTAACCCTTATATAAGTGACCTACATGACTTTAGGTTTTTATAACATGAGGTTCATGGATCAATGTTTTATTTCAGTGCAAAAATGATTTTGGTTCCACTAGAAGAACAAGGGCCCCTTCTTACATCTTCATCTCTCGGTCTGAGCCTGTAGCCTGGGGCTGTAGAGCAATAGATAAATCGCCCCCATTCCCCCCCTCCCGGGCTGGACGCTCCTATTGTACCGTGGTAATCAGAAGAATGACCGCTCCCCCCAAGTTTGTCCTGTTCTTTTTTAGCACTTTCGTTGCTTTGGCCCGAAAAACCTAATTTAACGCTGCACACCACAAAGTCCGAGCGCACACTGGGCTCCTTTAAGCCCGTGGCTTTGATGCTGATTTCTGACATGTTTTTATCATGTGTCTCGTAAATAGGAGAAATTAAGCTGTGACCAGGTCAGGATAATCAGCAGTTTATGAAGCATCCAAGGCCTTGGTCACATGCGGAGGATTTTCCAATGCCAGAGCCTTTCCAGCATCTTTCTGCCTCCGTATGTTTTTTTGGGGGATGGAGGAGGGGGGGGGGAGAGATATTTAACCTCTAAAAGCCCCTGGAAGGAAATCAGAGTGCACCAAGATTAATATCTAAGAAGAACCTGCGACGCCCGGAGCCACGAGAAGAAAGACGCTCTGTTTAAAGGAAATGTCTCGTTTTCGGTAACGAAGCGGAGAAAATTCATTTATAACGATATTGCACCGAAATGTCATATAGATAGAAAGAGTAGGATTTCATAACGTCTGCTCCAAGTGCTTCTCTTGATGTCAACCGTAATATATATGGCAGTGATGAAGATCCTGGAAAAAATGCGGCCGGACAGAATCGATTAATCAGAGTCAGGACTATGTGACTGCGGCCTGGAGTTCGCATTCTTGTGTTTGTTATGAGAATTGTGGACAATAAACTGAACTGAAGGGTCATCCATTAAAACGCCATCCTTGTAGAATGAAGATTTCTGAAACTTTTTGTTAGATATTGAATATCTCTGCTTGCTGTCAGTGATTGCAAACAGCTGAAGCATGACCTATAGCTCCGGAACCCTAAATGCAAAATCTGTAACAGGGCCCCCACCTATCATGCCAGACTTCTTATAGGCCCTTTGGGTGGACTGCTGCCATCTGCACCCCTTGTGTTTAAAGGGCACAATACAACTTAAAGGGGTTGGGAAACAAATGTTGAGGACTTATCTTCAGGATAGGTTATCAATATAAGAACAGCCGACTCCTGGTCTCCCCGGAAATCAGCTGACTGCAGCATACCGGAATCAGCTCTGTACGCTGTGTAGTGTCCATGCCTGGTTACAACAGCTTTCTCCCATTCACTTGTATGGGACAGAGCTGTTGTAACCAAACACAGCCACAACACAGTGCACAGAGCTGTACTTGGTTTTGGTGCGCTCTGGCCCTTGCCATCAGCTGATCATGAATGTGCGGGGAGTTGATATGAAATTGCTCACCAATCATAAGGGTAGGATTAATGTTCTCTTTATCCATACTGCAAATTTCATTAGGAAAAGGAATGGAGCTCATAAAATCCAATATGGCCAACAAGGTTGATTATTATTCCGATTATTTCAATTATCTTTCTGCTTGCTCTTTTACCAAGGGAGGCCATGTTTGTAAAATACCCTAAGTCTGGTCAAGTCAGGGCAAATCTTCCATGTACGTCCAGTTGAGTGAATTCAATTCTCCATGCTTGCTTAGCAGTGTTACCATGAAGAGTTTTGGAGAACTGGTCTTATCTGCAATGTATGAAAGCAGACTGTGTTGAACATTTCCCAGGCATAACGTACTGTATCATAGCACAAGCCGTGGCATCATGACGGCCCTGTATATCATCATTATTTTTGCAAAGGAGGATCCATCATACTAAATAAATGCCTCTTACTTGGGTGCTCATTGGATTCAGCTGCCATATTTGCAGTTCCACAACCCTTCGCCGTTCCGTGTCCCCTGATGAAAAGCATGTAATATGCAAAATGCCAAGTAAATCGACAGCAGGGCATCAAAGGGGGGATCACCTACGCTGCATTGACACTGGGCCTTGATCCTGAACCAGACTGCTAAAATGCTTGGGACTGCCGGGGAGAGTGACTAGAGAGGGTCCTGTGTATCATCAATAAGTTTAGGACCACTTATAGCATGTGCCTATGCTGAGGACAGGTGGATACCATGTCACCTTCATTCTCTAAGTGAGACCAGAGACCATGAAAGAAAGAGTGTGTCAAGAGCGCAGTGGTCCTGCATTTACTCAATGCCATAAATTGCTTTGCAAGTTCACCAGAGGCTGCAAACATCAGCTGTGTGTACACTAGAGTAGAGTAGAGACTATAAGTAGAGACTATAACCAGCAAGCTGTGTGGGAATTAGAGACTATATTTGCCAAGCAGTGTGCATAATATAACTGCCAAGCTGTGTGCTCAATAAAGACTGGAACTGTTATGCCATTTGCCCATCAGAGACTAGCACTACCAACTGTGTGCCAATTAGAAACTATAACTGCCAAGCTGCGTGCCTAGTACAGACTGGAACTGCCAAACTATGTGCCCATTAAAGACTACAACCACCAAGCGATGTGCTCATTAGAGACAATCATCACCAAGCTTTGCAACCAAAAGAGACTGGAATCACCAAGTTGTGTGGCAATTAGAGGCTATAACCGCAAACCCATGTGCCCAATACAGACTATAACCATCAATATCTGTGCCTGATAGACTGGAACCTCTAAGCTGTGCGCCTATTAGAGACTATAACCACCATGACATGTGCCCATTAGAGATATTAACCACCAAGCTGTGTGCCAATTAGAGACTATAACCTCAAAACGATCCGCCTAATAGAGACTATAACCGTCAAGCCATGTGCCCAATAGACTGGAACCTCTAAGCTGTGCGCCTATTAAAGACTATAATCACCATACTATGCGCCCATTACAGATTATAACCATCAGGTTGGTTGCCATTACTTGAAACCTCGAAGTTGTGGGCCTAGTTGAGACTATAACCACCAAGCTCAGTGCCACCATTATACTTTGTGCCCCAGCCAGAGTAAAGTCCTGCTCCTTTGAACCCTCCTGAGTACATCTCCATTACTGCACCTTCCTCGAGTGGGGTGAAGGTCCACGCACTAAATACTGACCCTCTTACATGTGACAGTCTTATTACAAGATAGTTGGATTATATGCAGGGGTGTAACTACTAGAGCAGGAGACCATGTGACTGCTATGGGGCCCGGGGCAAGAGGGGGCCCAGTCTTAGTTAGAATTATCTCCTCTTCTACTCGAGGTTAAAACTTGGTCAGGACTCTACCCTCTAAGGAAACAACTTTTAGCAAATGAGGCAGTGGAAAAATGGCCCAAGGGTCGGTGAAAGGGGTTTACTCAGAAACCCTTCTGTCCTGTGTGGGGGGCCTGGTCTGATCCTTGCTTTGGGGCCCTTACTTCTGTATGTACGCCACTGCTCCTGTTCCCACCCCCCTACACTCTCCTGTAGTCACTTACCTCCTTCTCCTCTCCTCCTGAGTTTCCTCTAGTCACTTACCTTCTGCTCCTCTTCTCCTGACTCTCCAACTTACCTCCTGCTCCTTTCCTCCTGAGTCTCCTGTAGTCACTTACCTCCTGCTTCTCTCCTAGAGTCACTTACCTCCTGCTCCTCCCCTCCTGAATCTCCTGTAGTCACTTACCTTCTGCTCCTCCCCTTCTGACTCTCTTGGAGTCACTTACCTCCTGCTCCTCTCCTTCTGACTCTCCTGTAGTCACTTACTCCTGCTCCTCTCCTCTGACTCTCCTGTAGTCATTACTCCTGCTCTCTCCTCCTGACTCTCCTATAGTCACTTACCTCCTGCTCCTCTTCTCTTGACTCTCCTGTAGTAACTTACCTCCTGCTCCTCTCCTCCTGACTCTCCTGTAATTCACTTACCTCCTGCTCCTCTCCTCCTGACTCTCCTGTAGTCACTTACCTCCTGCTCCTATCCTCCTGACTCTCCTGGAGTCACTTACCTACTGCTCCTCTCCTCATGACTCTCCTGTAGTCACTTACCTCCTGCTACTCCCTTCCTAACTCTCCTATAGTCACTTACCTCCTGCTCCTCTTCTATTGAAGTCACTTACCTCCTGCTCCTCTCCTCCTGAAGTCACTTACCTCCTGCTCCTCCCCTCCTGATTCTCCTGTAGTCACTTACCTTCTGCTCCTGCCCTTCTGACTCTCCTGGAGTCACTTACCTCCTGCTCCTCCCCTCCTGATTCTCCTGTAGTCACTTACCTCCTGCTCAGGGGCATAACTACCATAGTGGCAGACCTTGCGACTGCTATGGGGCCCAGGGCAAGAGGTGGCCCAGTCTTAGTTGGGATCATCTCTTCTACTGGAGGTGAAAACTTGGTCAGGACTCTACCCTCTAAAGGAACATCTTTTAGCAAATGAGGCAGTGGAAAAATGGCCCAAGGGTCATTGAAAAGGGTTTAGGCAGAAACCCTTCTGTCCTGTGTGGGGGGCCTGGTCTGATCCTTGCTATGGGACCCTTACTTCTCTATGTACATCACCTGATTTTTATATCGATTGGTACTTATTATTGGCGAGCACTTCCTCTTCCTTTCATGGCACTCATTGCCATAAAGCCTTCAGGCCCTGTGTGGAGTTACAAACCTACACAATTAAATGCGAGGTGTCTGTGCCCGGGCTCCCAATTATAGCAGAACTTATGCAGCCGATGACACCCGCGACAAGAGGAACAACATCCTAAATTACAGCAAACTGTTTTCACGGAAGAAAAAAAAAAGTGGATTACAAGGAAAATAAATTCCGCGGGCAGGACACTCTCGGGTTCCCTTTTATTGCCTTGTAATTAGACCTGGCGGAGCGGCTTGTTTTCCTCCTGCTCCTTTTATGTCTTTAATATTTAATAAGCAGACTCAGTGAATTTAACAAGACAGATTTTAAGAAAAACACACACACACAGGACAATTGACACCCTCCTCTTTATGTTTTACACCAAGTGCAATTAACGACCCTGAAACGCGCCGTGTGTTTCCATGGCTGGAAGCGGCGGCTTCGCAGAAAGCTCTTCATTGTCAGAAATTCATATTCTTCTTCCTCTCCGCTCAATGATGTCTGAACGAGTCCGCAGGCTTCACGTGCTAAGCTTGCTGCCACTCAAACTCCATGCCCGGCCAGGAACAATAAGGATCTGTTTCATGGGCGGCATGCTAATTAAACTTCTGAGCGAGGGAAAAGAATAAAAGAGAAAAAAGCCTTCCCTTGTGGTCATTTCCAAAGTCAAAAATACAATCACAACCTTCTAATTTCAGCTGGTCCTAACTGGGTGCAACAGACCAGCTCTAGATCTGGGCGAGGTCATGATGGCAGCGGAGATGTCCTCCATGTGGCCTGCGTTTCGTGCCTCTCTTGAATTGCTATACCATTTAGGAGGAGCGTAAGGATTATATGCGGTTTAGTCTGGGACGCACAAGCTTAACCGCTGGTATCTGCAGGCCGCCTAATACGTAGAATTACAGCTTGCTCCCTCATTATGTACATAACCCCTTAACATGCATGATCATGAATCTGCAATAGTCTCCCTGTCCTTCCAGCGCTCCCCGTGGGATTTATTGACATGGCTGAACAAACAGCATTTACCACTATGATTTCGTATGTAAACTTCTGGCCGTTTGCTTCACTACACTCATATTTTACTCGTTTGGGCTGCTTTCTCGGATCTATGGATAATTTACATGCTGCATTGGCACATAGTACGGTACTATTGGCCTGTAGAGAGGGGATTGGCGAGGAACCAGGATGCTCTATAGGACTGGAGAATGTGTTGAGGCTAATTGGAAAATGTGGTGCATTTTCAGAGCAATATGAGGTTCTTGGCATGGGTTGTTTTATGCCAGCCTGCTCCATAGACAGAATACAGACCGCCCCAGACATGAACCTTAGCATTGACGGTCTTGTACAGAACAGGTGGCAGCGGCCGCTGCTCTCTGTTATTGGAATATTCTACTCCATAATGCAATGGATCCTGCCTAAAATGTGAGAGTCCTGGCATGAGAGGGTCTATATATCTATCATTCAGTTACATTGCATTTAGCTGATTCCACTCCTGAAGTGGGAGATATAATATCCAAGAGATAAGTGGGGGTCCTAGGGGCACTAACCTATAACTGAATGTATTGTATGAGGTTTTCTTGTATCCAGAATTTGGGGGAAAACCACTTATTTGGCTGGTTAACATACCAACTACTACTATAAAAAGTTTAGTGCGGATATTTGGCGATTTTCCGGTGAAATTTATGGAAAACGTAAAAAAGTTCAGGCTTCAGTGATATTATATCATGAAAGTCGGGCATTTAAGTAGAAGCAGCAATGGTGATTTACTCATCTCAAACCATTTATTGAAACAAAAGCCAACACCAGTGCTGGGTATACCGCCACAAAAATGTCAGGGTCTCCATAACTTGTCATGTGGCCTTCAGCATCAATTACAGCTTGACAGCGACGTCTCCTGCTGTTCACAAGTCAACTTATTGTCTGCTGAGACATGGAATCCCACTCTTCTTGAAGGGCGGCCCTAAGGTCATTGAGGTTCTGGAGATTCAGGTGATCCCACAGGTTTTCAATGGGATTCAGGTCTGGAGACAGTGCAGGCCACTCCATTTGAGGTCCCCCAGTCTCCAGCAGCCGTTCCCTAATGATGTGACCTCGATGAGCTGCCGCATTGTCCTCCATGAAGATGAAATTAGGCCTGTGTTGTTCATGCAGAGGCACAATGACTGGATTATTGATGTTACTCAAATAGTATGGGCTTGTCACTGGACCATTCACAAAGTGTAGGGCAGTTCTGTATTGACTAGACACACCTGCCCACACTGTAACACCACCACCACCAAAGCCTTGGCTGATGCATAGCGCTCCCAACATCGTTGGCGGCCATCATTTCTGCTCAGCATGATTCGATTTACAACACTGAGGCCAACTGGTCACTCGTCTAGCGTAGATGCTCCCTGGCCCATGCAAGATGATGATGTCTGTGGTCAGGTACGCTTGGAGGTCATGTACCACGTAGACCACGCTGATGGTCTGACGTGACAGTTGGATGCCTCTCACCTCTGTAAATATGCCTGGAGTTCTGTGGCATTCATTATCCTGCTTCGCAGGGTCACTTTCACAGATGAAGGCAGTCATCAGTCCGTGGATGTGGGCCAAATGGAGCGTTTAATTCTCTGCCTTTCGGTGACTCTTCCAGTCTCTCTGTATCTTTGATACAACCTCCTGGTAACACTCTAAGCTCAGTGGCCACTTCCGTCCTGGAACACTCTGCTTAAAGCCTTACAATGACTAGGTACTGTTGATCAATTTTTAGGTGTCGTCTTGGTCTCATGATGTCAAAAGATGAGCAGCATGATGAGGAGGACTGTTAAATACCAATTCTAATTGAACCAGGAAATTTATTGGACAATTCATTGATCAAACACCTTCTGTGAATTTTGCCATTAAGCTCCTTGTTAGAGAACAACAAGTTGTGCAAAAAGTACTGAAACACTGAACAGTTGGACATGTGCATTCAAAAGTTTAGAGGTCATTATGTTCACCTGTAAAGTGCATTTTAGGTTCATCCTGAAATTTCACCCACAAGCCAAATATCCCTAACTTTTTGTGAGTAGTGTAATTGTTTAGCACATTATTGCAAATATCCTTAAGGAAAACCTAACATAGAGAAGTTTACAATGAACCACTCAAGAGCCTATAATACTGCCACAGAACCATGCACCAGCTTTATCATCAGGGGGATGTGTAAGACCCCTAACAATACTGAGTGCAGAACTGAGGGTGTCTGCTGCACCGTGCACACGTTCTGCAGTCAGATAATGTGAATAACCTCTGTTCATTAAGCTGCTGATGGATGAGACTGTATAACATTACCGGCATCTCAATTTCACACTTCTAACAAACCCCACATGAATGATGCTCATTTTATCATCTGGTCCTTTTAGCTGTAGTTCAAGAGACAAGGAGCTAAGTGCACTTGAGGGACCTCTGAAATTGGGTCTTATTTATGGCAAGGACTCCTGGGTGGGATTGAAACATGTGGCATGACATTTCTTACGTGCAGCATGAAAACGGCAAGGGTCCTGCTGAGCTCAAGCTACGCCAATCTCAAGAAAGAGAATTACAGTCTTCAATCATGAACACAAATATAGACACGACTAGTATGTGCCTGGATATGACACGGCACAACAACCCACGTCTACTCACCTCTACATGCTCATCGATGCCACAATAGAAACTCTGAATTCTGACCCATAAAGTAAATGTACACATTGGATGCTGCTTCTTGAGAAGTAAAATGTGAATCCGGCAAAACTCTCTTTCCACAACCGTTGTCCTAAAATACTATAATACTGCTCCTATGTACAAGAATATAACTACTATAATACTGCCTCCTATGTACAAGAATATAACTACTATAATACTGCTCCTATGTACAAGAATATAACTACTATAATACTGCTCCTATGTACAAGAATATAACTACTATAATACTGCTCCTATGTACAAGAATATAACTACTATAATACTGCTCCTATGTACAAGAATATAACTACTAATAATACGCTCCTATGTACAAGAATACTAACTATTATAATACTGCTCCTATGTACAAGAATATAATACTATAATACTGCTCCTATGTACAAGAATTAACTATTGTAATACTGCTCCTATGTACAAGAATATAACTATTATAATACTGCTCCTATGTACAAGACAGAACTACTATAATACTGCTCCTATGGTACAGGAATATAACTACTATAATACTGCTCCTATGTACAAGAATATAACTACTATAATACTGCTCCTATTACAAGAATATAACTACTATAATACTGCTCTATACAAGAATATACTTATAATACTGCTCCTATGTACAAGAATATAACTATTATATACTGCTCCTATGTACAAGAATATAACTACTATAATACTGCTCCTATGTACAAGAATATAACTATTGTAATACTGCTCCTATGTACAGGAATATAACTACTATAATACTGCTCCTATGTACAAGAATATAACTATTATAATACTGCCCCTATGTACAAGAATATAACTACTATAATACTGCCTCCTATGTACAAGAATATAACTACTATAATACTGTCTCCTATGTACAAGAATATAACTACTATAATACTGCTCCTATGTACAAGACTATAACTACTATAATACTGCTCCTATGTACAAGACTATAACTACTTTAATACTGCTCCTATGTACAAGAATAAACTACTATATCTGCTCCATGTACAGAATATAACTACTATAATGCTGTCTCTATGTACAAGAACTATAACTACTATAATACTGCTCCTATGTACAAGAATATAACTACTATAATACTGCCTCCTATGTACAAGAATATAACTACTATAATGCTGTCTCCTATGTACAAGAATATAACTACTATAATACTGCTCCTATGTACAAGAATATAACTACTATAATACTTCTCCTATGTACAAGAATATAACTACTATAATACTGCTCCTATGTACAAGAATATAACTACTATAATACTGCTTCCTATGTACAAGAATATAACTACTATAATACTGCTCCCATTTACAAGAATAGAACTATTATAATACTGCACCTATGTGCAAGAATATAACTACTATAATACTGCTCCTGTATACAAGAATATAACTATTATAATACTGCTCCTATGTACAAGAATATAACTACTATAATACTGCTCCTATGTACAAGAATATAACTACTATAATACTGCTCCTATGTACAAGAATATAACTACTATAATACTGCTCCTATGTACAAGAATATAACTACTATAATACTGCTCCTATGTACAAGAATATAACTACTATAATACTGCCTCCTATGTACAGGAATATAACTACTATAATACTGCCCCTATGTACAAGAATATAACTACTATAATACTGCTCCTATGCACAAAAATATAACTACTATAATACTGCTCCGATGTACAAGAATATAACTACTATAATACTGCCTCCTATGTACAAGAATATAACTACTATAATACTGTTCCTATGTACAAGAATATAACTACTATAATACTGCTCCTATGTACAGGAATATAACTACTATAATACTGCCCCTATGTACAAGAATATAACTACTATAATACTGCTCCTATGTACAAAAATTAACTACTATAATACTGCTCCGATGTACAAGAATAATAACTACTATAATACTGCCTCCTATGTACAAGAATATAACTACTATAATACTGCTCCTATGTACAAGAATATAACTACTATAATATGTTCTAGTACAAGAATATAACTACTATAAACTCCCCTTGTACAAAATATAACTATTGTAATACTACTCCTATGTACAAGAATATAACTACTATAATACTGCTCCTATGTACAAGAATATAACTACTATAATACTGCTCCTATGTTACAAGAATATACTACTATAAATACTGCTCCTATGTACAAAATATAACTACTAATAATACTGCTCCTATGTACAAGAATATAACTACTATAATACTGCCTCCTATGTACAAGAATATAACTACTATAATACTGCTCCTATGTACAAGAATATAACTACTATAATACTGCTCCTATGTACAAGAATATAACTACTATAATACTGCTCTCCCTATGTACAAGAATATAACTACTATAATACTGCCTCCTATGTACAAGAATATAACTACTATAATACTGCTCCTATGTACAAATAAACTATAACAAGATAACTACTATAATACTGCTCCTATGTACAAGAATATAACTACTATAATACTGCTCCTATGTACAAGAATATAACTACTATAATACTGCCTCCTATGTACAAGAATATAACTACTATAATACTGCTCCTATGTACAAGAATATAACTACTATAATACTGCCTCCTATGTACAAGAATATAACTACTATAATACTGCCTCCTATGTACAAGAATATAACTACTATAATACTGCTCCTATGTACAAGAATATAACTACTATAATACTGCTCCTATGTACAAGAATATAACTACTATAATACTGCTCCTATGTACAAGAATATAACTACTATAATACTGCTTCCTATGTACAAGAATATAACTACTATAATACTGCTCCTATGTACAAGAATATAACTACTATAATACTGCTCCTATGTACAAGAATATAACTACTATAATACTGCTCCTATGTACAAGAATATAACTACTATAATACTGCTTCCTATGTACAAGAATATAACTACTATAATACTGCTCCTATGTACAAGAATATAACTACTATAATACTGCTCCCTATGTACAAGAATATAAACTACTATAATACTGCTCCTATGTACAAGAATATAACTACTATAATACTGCTCCTATGTACAAGATATAACTACTATAATACTGCTCTATGTACAATATAACTACTATAATACTGCTCCTATGTACAAGGAATATAACTACTATAATACTGCCCCTATGTACATGAATATAACTACTATAATACTGCTCCTATGTACAAGAATATAACTACTATAATACTGCTCCTATGTACAAAAATATAACTACTATAATACTGCTCCGATGTACAAGAATATAACTACTATAATACTGCCTCCTAATGTAACAAGAATAAACTACTATAATACTGTTCCTATGTACAAGAATATAACTACTATTAATACTGCTCCTATGTACAGGAATATAACTACTATAAATACTGCCCCTATGTACAAGAATATAACTACTATAATACTGCTCCTATGTACAAAAATATAACTACTATAATACTGCTCTCCGATGTACAAGAATATAACTACTATAATACTGCTCCTATGTACAAGAATATAAACTACTTATAATACTGCTCCTATGTACAGGAATATAACTACTATAATACTGCTTCTATGTACAAGAATATAACTACTATAATACTGCCCCTATGTACAAGAATATAACTACTATAATACTGCTCCTATGTACAAAAATATAACTACTACAATACTGCTCCGATGTGCAAGAATATAACTACTATAATACTGCTTCTATGTACAAGAATATAAACTACTATAATACTGCCTCCTATGTACAAGAATATAACTACTATAATACTGCTCCTATGTACAAGAATATAACTACTATAATACTGCCTCCTATGTACAAGAATATAACTACTATAATACTGCTTCTATGTATAACAATATAACTACTATAATACTGCTCCTATGTAGAAGAATATTACTATAATAATGCTCCTATGTACAAGAATATAACTACTATAATACTGCTCCTATGTACAAGAATATAACTACTATAATACTGCTCCTATGTACAAGAATATAACTACTATAATACTGCTCCTATGTAGAAGAATATTAACTACTATAATACTGCTCCTATGTACAAGAATATTAAACTAATTAATAATGCTCCTATGTACAAGAATATAACTACTATAATACTGCTCCTATGTACAAGAATATAACTACTATAATACTGCTCCTATGTACAAGAATATAACTACTATAATACTGCCTCCTATATACAAGAATATAACTACTATAATAATGCTCCTATGTACAAGAATATAACTACTATAATACTACCTCCTATGTACAAGAATATAACTACTATAATACTGCCTCCTATGTACAAGAATATAACTACTATAATACTGCTCCTATGTACAAGAATATAACTACTATAATACTGCCTCCTATGTACAAGATTATAGTTACTATGATACTGCCCCTGTATATAAGAAAATTAGGTCTTCATCCTCCTTCATGGCCTCCTTACAATTTGGAAAGTTGTGTCACTATTATAGAGCTGGAACTACATCAGGGCGTGTGAGGTTCTCCATGAATATCCTGGTTGTAATCAACAAGAGGTCAATGGGGAAGAAGGATTTAATCAAATTGGCATCTTGTGACCACTTAGAAGTAATTGGGACGGGGATGAATGTGATGTTTGAAGTTCTTGTATGAGGAAGATGACGGCCCGGAATGTCTGTAGAGGAAGGTGGGACTGGGCCTGATGAGATGGCTCAGATTGTCCATTCACATGTTCATTAATACAAGTGAGATCCGGAGCAGAAAATGTTCTAAATAGAATAAATTGTGCCGCAATGTTTATTCTACGTGTCTGGTAACGGTTGACATGCTGCCACATTACATGTACTCGCTGGCAATGACATGCAGTATACATAGACAGCAATAACCAGATGTAATTTAACACAAAATTGCAGCTTGTTTCATGGACAGTCGCCTGCGTCGAGGCTCATGCCTTGGAAGCTTAGAGCTCACAGCTCATACTTCCAGTAATAATTATTACCCTAAACTATACCCCTTAAATAAATACAGACCCCAGACTAGTCTCTCTAAATAAATAGAGAACCCAGACTAGACCCTCTATAGACCCCAGACCCCTAAATAAATACAGACTCCAAACTAGTCTACCTAAATAAATAGAAATAGAAACCAAAACTAGACCCCCTAAACAGAGAACCCAGACTAGACCCCCTAAATAGAGACCCCAGACTAAACCCCCTAAATAGAGACCCCAGACCCCCTAAATAAATACAGACCCCAAACTAGTCCCCCCTAAATAAATATAGACCCCGGATCCCCTAAATAAATACATCCCCCAGACTAGTCCCTCTAAATAAATACAGACCCCAAACTAGTCCCCCTAAATAAATATAGACCCCGGATCCCCTAAATAAATACATCCCCCAGACTAAACCCCCTAAATAAATACAGTGCCTTGTGAAAGTATTCGGCCCCCTGGAACTTTTCAACCTTTTGCCACATTTCAGGCTTCAAACAAAAAGATATAACATTTCAAATTTTTGGTGAAGAATCAACAACAAGTGGGTCACAATTGTGAAGTGGAACGAAATTTATTGGATCATTTAAACTTTTTTTGTAATAATAAAACTGAAAAGTGGGCGTGCAAAATTATTCGGCCCACTTGCATTAATACTTAGTTGCGCCCCCTTTTGCTGCGATTACAGCTGCGGTCGCTTGGGGTATGTCTCTATCAGTTTTGCACATCTAGAGACTGAAATTCTTGCCCATTCTTCCTTGCAAAACAGCTGGAGCTCTTTGAGGTTGGATGGAGACGTTTGTGAACAGCAGTTTTCAGCTCTTTCCACATATTCTCCATTGGATTCAGGTCTGGACTGTGACTTGGCCATTCTAAGACCTGGATACCGTTATTTTTGAACCATTCCATTGTAGATTTTGCTTTATGTTTGGGATCATTGTCTTGTTGGAAGATAAATCTCCGTCCTAGTCTCAGGTCTTTTACAGACTCCAACAGGTTTCCATCCAGAATGGTCCTGTATTTGGCTCCATCCATCTTCCCATCAATTCTAACCATCTTCCCCGTCCCTGCTGATGAAAAGCAGGCCCAAACCATGATGCTGCCCCCACCATGTCTGACAGTGGGGATGGTGTGTTCAGGGGGATGAGCTGTGTTGCTTTTACGCCAAACATATCGTTTTGCATTGTTTCCAAAAAGTTGGATTTTGGTTTCATCTGAGCAGAGCCCCTTCTTCCACATGTTTGGTGTCTCCCAGGGGCTTGTGGCAAACTGTAAACCAGACTTTTTATGGATATCTTTGAGAAATGGCTTTCTTCTTGCCACTCTTCCATAAAGGCCAGATTTGTGAAGTGTTGGACTGATTGTTGTCCTATGGACAGACTCTCCCACCTCAGCTGTAGATCTCTGCAGTTCATCCAGAGTGATCATGGGCCTCTTGGCTGCATCTCTGATCAGTCTTCTCCTTGTTTGAGATGAAGGTTTAGAGGGACGGCCGGGTCTTGGTAGATTTGCAGTGGTCTGATACTCCTTCCATTTCAATATGATCGCTTGCACAGTGCTCCTTGGGATGTTTAAAGCTTGGGAAATCTTTTGGTATCCAAATCCGGCTTTAAACTTCTCCACAACAGTATCAGGGACCTGCCTGGTGTGTTCCTTGGTCTTCATGATGCAGAACCCTGAGACTATCACAGAGCAGGTGCATTTATACGGAGACTTGATTACACACAGGTGGATTCTATTTCTCTTCATCAGTCATTTAGGACAACATTGGATCATTCAGAGATCCTCAATCAACTTCTGAACTGAAAGTAAATGGGCCGAATAATTTTGCACATCCCACTTTTCAGTTTTATTATTACAAAAAAAGTTTAAATGATCCAATAAATTTCGTTCCACTTCACAATTGTGACCCACTTGTTGTTGATTCTTCACCAAAAATGTAAAATGTTATATCTTTTTGTTTGAAGCCTGAAATATGGCAAAAGGTTGAAAAGTTCCAGACTAGTTCCCCTAAATAACTAGAGAACCCGGACTAGTCCCCCTAAATACTTAGAGAAACTAGACTAGACCCTCTAAATAAATACACACCAGAGACTAGTCCCCCTAATTAGATAACCCAGACCCCCTAAATAAATACAGACCCTAGACTAGTCGCCCTAAATAAATAGAGAACCCAGACTAGACCCCATAAATAAATACAGACCACAAATCCCTTAAAAAATACAGACCCCAGACTAGTCCCCCTAAATAAATAGAGAACCCAGACCACCTTAATAAATACAGACCACAGTCTAGACCCCCTGAATAAATACAGATCCCCAGACTAGGCACCTTAAACACTACTGGATAAAATAGGGACCGCAAATACAAACCCCAAGTAAGACCCTAAATAAATATACACCCCAGAAAATGTACATACCTCAGTCAAGACCCCTAAATACAGACCAAAGAATAAATACAGACCCCAGACTTTTATGATAAATACAGACAGCAAAAAGAACTACAGAACCCAGACTTAGACCCTGGAAGAAGAGATTCCCTAAATACAGACCACCGTCACTTACATAGCAGCTCACCCACTCCTACCCTTTCCTTCATTCTCTGGCTTCAGGACCTGCACAGATATGGACATGTGACCACGTCTGTGCAGGTCCTTCCACACATCATTCTTTGTAATGAATTGAGAGTAATGAAATTTGCTGCTCTCTCTTCTGCCATGCCACCCATGCCCCGCAGCCCCAACTCTGTAATGGTAAATACGGCCTTCTATAGATGTTAATAGTCAAAGCAACCATAGAAATCAGCCAGAGGGTAATGCCACCATAACAAGGCCTATGGGAGGCAATAAGCACTAGGCTGCCCTGTCCAGGAATGTGGAGCTCAGGCTTTTTACTGGGTCTTAGTAGACTTCACAGTGTCTCCAGACATCTCCAGACTATCCCTGATCTTCTTGATGTTCTCCAAACCATAGTGTGACCAACAATGCCACATAACTGGATGCTCCAAAGACAATCTGACCTCTGTGCGCTCAAGTTGTGTCACTTCAAGACCTTCCAATACCTCTTCTTCAAAAGTTCTTGAAAACTTCCAGTAGTCCTATAGTTTAACCAACCCAGGGCTTTGCAATGCCTCTAAGCTCAGACTACGCAAAGACTCCAGAACTATTTAATATGGTGTGAGCTTAGAACATGGGACATTATATTTATTGCATCAAATAATAAAGATATAATGGACATTAGCCACGTGACCTCAGCTAACCCCATTAGACCCATCATACTATCCAGTATTAGATGATGCATCCATTTTTCCTACCAGTCCAGTTCCTCGAAGTGGATCTGAAGGAGAATTACCTCTGTAGCTACACAAGGATTATGATTATTTAGTGGCCGCGTTTAATACGGTGCTTAACGGTCTCATTCATGTTTTATTACGGTCTCTGTCATAAGACGGACGCTCTAGTCAGCTCTGAGTGCAGTGCATTGTGCTCTCCTCGGGGCGATCACGTCACATCCAGCTGTGACTGGTTCCAGGCGTGGACGTTGTCTCCGTGCACTGGAGGAACTCTGCTGCTTCTTCACATGTTTATCGTCATCCACATTGTAGCGAAATGATTCTTTGGTGTTTATTTTATTTTACGCATTTATATAACGCTACTATATTTCACAGAGCTTTACAGACATTAGCATCAAACTGTCCCCAATGAGGCTCACAATCTAGGTTTCTTATCAGTATGGCTTTGGAGTGTGGGAGGAAACCAGAGAACCTGGAGGAAACCCACACAAACACTGGGAGAACATACAAACTCCATGCAGATGTTGTCCTTGGTCGGATTTGACATTGAGCCATCATGCTGCCCGTGTTTTGTACTGTACACAGCATCTGATACAATGTAACACTGTCAGTATCTTCATACATACGCTTTGTCCGGGGCGGATTGGCCATAGACCTTACAGGGAAATTTCCCGGTGGGCCGATGCCCAGGGGGCCACCTGGGCCATTCTCATGGCCAGCCAGTGGAAGATTTTGGGGATGTATTTTGTCATGGACTGTGGTATTTGGCTCTGTTGGGGTGGTATAATGTGCCACAATATGGTATTGCTGGCCCTGCCTTCCATCAATTTGGACCTGACCACAAATCAGGGCCACTTTTAGTATTTTTTCCAGGGCCACTTTAGGTTCCCAGTCCGCCCCTGCGCTTTGTATAGCGTTTTGGCTTTTGTTGGAGAGGTGACCGGTACAACCACACGGTCAGTGCTGATGCCCAGGAGGGCCGTCCAAGCCCTCCTCATGGCCACCACCCAGGTAGGAACATCAGGTACTTATACACCTGGCCAATGACCACAGGTGTCCTCCTTAACTCAACTGCATTGCTGTCCTCCGGACAGTGATACAGTTGAATACTTTGACAAGGGCGGTGGTATTACGTGCTGCACTGTGGTATTTGGTTCTGTTGGGGTGGTATTTTGTGTTACACTATGGTATTGCTTGTCCTGCCTACTTCTGTTGTCCCAGCCTACTCATGTTGTACTGCCTTCTGTCAATTTGGACCCGCTAGCAACATGGGGCCCCTTCTGGGTTCTGCTACTTTCAGTTCCCAGTCAGCCCCTGCCTACTTACCTGCTCCCTGCCGCTATGGTCTTGCGGGACGGTTCCCTGTTCATCTTCCACGGTTTGTTTACGTCCTCCCCGACATGGGCAAGATTACCCATGGCTTCAGTGGTGACCTGTCTCTTTTGGACACATCCCCGCTGAAGCTGGTGGTTGGCTGCACTGGAGCCATGGACAGAAGATGTGCTTCCCTGCCCCTGGCCACAAAGCACTGAGGGAAGGGGGCCCAAGCTGAACTCTTGCACCAGGGCCCATGAGCCTTTAGCTACACCCCTGCTTGGTCCCCTAAGCACGCTTGACACTGAGTGCCCAATTTATCCTTCCATTATGTGATTGATGAGGATGGTAAAGCTGCACTTTACCTCCTCATCCCAGTTTAGTTGGGTTTTTGGGTTACAATTAGACTGGTTTCACATGCACTGGACTTTTTTTAAAAAAAAAACAAAAAGCTTATGCAGTTTTTCAGCCAAAGCCAGAAATGGATCTAAGTGGAGGGAGAAGAATAAGTCCTTTCCTTGACATTAGACATTATTTCTGGCTTTAGGAACGGCATGAGAAACTGCCACAAAAACTGCAGTCTTTTTCTCAAAATACTCCACCCTTAGCACCGATTAAGGTGGCGCATCACCTACGGATTCCTAACTGACAGCTGCTCCAGTCTTCCTGCCTATATCCATTAGTATTGAAGGATAAATGTGAATGTGCCCAAGACTAGAGCCGCAGACCGCGCACATTAGGGAGAATTAGCGTAAACATTTCATTTCACGCGGTGGATGCGTGTAGCTTGTCTGCGATGGAAGAATGTTGTGACTGGGTCATATGCTGTACGACTGACGGCATGCTGAATAAATAGGGGCTGAAACGTGGGATCACGTGGGATTAGAAGCGGAAGAACTGGAGGAGCTGGTAAGAAAGGGTGCTGCGTCATATGATAGGTTACTGATAGACACATGATAGGTGGCTAGAAGAAGGCGCATCAATTTTTCGATAGTCAGAAGGTCACAGGTGAACTGACGTTTCCCCTCACTTTATAGTCACCTTGTAGTCTCAGCTTTGGGTGGCACTGGTGGTTGTCTGACACACTGGCAGTCTAGGGGGAAATTTACTTAGTACGGCAGATTACTGCCCTAACTTGCACCAAAAATCTGGCCTACATGCATCATATTTATCATTTAGACAGTGTCTCAATCAGTTAGAGTCCGACTCCCAGGACTGCCACCAATCAGCTGCTGAAAGAGGCCAGAGCGCTGCGGCCTCCTCACAGTTTACAAAGCACAGCGCCATCCATTGTATAGTGGCTGTGCTTGGTATTTCAGCACAGTCCTATTCATTTAAATGGGACCGAGCTGCACCTGGGCCATGTGACAGATGAATGTTACATCACTGCCCTAGGAAAAGGCTACAGTACTCATCGAAGTGCCAAGGCCTCTTCAAAAAGCTGATCTATAGGGGTACGGGGGGTCGGACCCCCGCTGATCTGATATTGATCACCTCTCCTGAGGATAGGTCATCAATATTCTTCTTCCTCCTTTACATTTATCATGTAGGTAATATTTAAGGTCACCTTTTTTAAGTCAGTGTTGGTATACTTTGCGTCAAATTTATTAACGGGGTCATCCGGGAATTTGATATTGATGACCTATCTTCAGGTCTCACCGGAGCTCCGTGGCCTCTTCATACAGCTGTTCGGAGGGGGTATAGGGAGTCAGACCCCCGCTGATCTGGTATTGATGACCTTTCCTGGATAACTGTCACGTAGAGCCAGCGGAGCGCTCCCTCCGTGCAGCGGCGCCGGCCTCCCGCTGCTGTTCTAGAGCCAGGACGCGGCCAGCACCCTCGTCTCCATGACGACGGAGGGTGGGAAGAACAAAGACACGCACTCAGCCTCAGTGCGGCTGGTGTTCTCCCCATCCCCTAGACAACGAGCTAAGAAGAGGGAGGAGCACTGGCCACGTGAGTCGGCACTCGGAGTGTTTGAATTAACTAGGGGCGGATCACGTGACGCTGGCCACGTCACGTGACCCATTGTATTGGCCTATTTAAGCCTGTGATTGGACTTATTTCCAGTATATGCAATCTGTGAACTCCTGCGATTAGTGTGTTATGACTTTGGCTTGTGTATTGGACTTTGTCCTTGTCTCATCCTCTTGTACTTCGTTACCTCTTAGATTTTTACTTCGGCTCGTGTTTTTGACTTTGCTCTTGTTCGTTCCCCTGGTTTTGACGTGACTTCCTGGTTTGACCTTGGCTTGGTGACTCTTTTATTCTGTGTGTTCTGTCTTTTGTCTATTGTTTACTCCCGTTGTTCCCCCCCCCTGTATACCCCAGCATGTACCTAGGCTAGGGACTGCCGTCCATTTGTACGCCGTTGCCTAGGACAGGCCTTGCAAGTAGGCAGGGTCAGTGGTGGGGTTGAGTTCAGGGCTGCACTTATCCCTGAATTGTGACAATAACCCCTTTAAATGTCACACATGCATCATAAAATCTTACTTTTTTGTGTAGAAAAGTTACTCCAGTTGCTGCCACTGCTGCCACCACCATCCCCCCCCCAAAAAGACTGGAGTGAGTTGCGACTTCGATTCTAACTTTTTATAAATCTGGAGTGAAACTCATGAACATAGCTACCCACCACCACTTTCCTACCTACTTTTGGAAACTGGAGTAAGTGGTGAAAGAAAGCAACATGTTGCAAAAAATAGTGACCCAATTAAGCCCAAAATGTTGCAAAACCCTATTCTGAAGCTAGAATTCTGGAGTGCAGGATTTGATACATTCCCCCCCTTATGTTTATACCACCTATTAGTTGGCTTACTATACTGCAGAATTTTGCACCAAAATGTCAGGGCATTTTTTAGAACATATTATCACAACTTATCCAAACCACGCCCATTTCCCAGAAAGGCCACACCCATTTTCTGACAAGTTTTAAATAAAAGCATCTAATACATGTGGTAGAAAGCATGGATGCCAATTTTTGCAAACAAAGCCAACACCCCCCCCCCCTCATCCTACAGGGGTGGCCGGTGTGCCTTAGAGCTATACTGTATGATTTTATGATGGGACCTCTGTACAGAAGCGCCGCTGTCAGGAAGAAGTAGTGCAGCAGGTGTGCGGAGTTATGGCAGCTTGAGGTGACAATTGTGCGGAGAGATGAAGCTTTTCAGCTGTTGTAGGATTTCACTGGCGATCTGCAGGGAGCAGTGGACACGCTATAGACGAGGGGCCCGGTGACGGTGACACCCCGAGCGCTATTAATCTGCACTGCCTACCGCTGAGCAGTCAGGTGTCAGGTCCCCCGGTGACAGTGACATCATCTCTCTGCTCAGCCCGATGGCACGACTCCTACACGTGCAATTAAGCACGGCGTGATTTCCCACGCTCCAGAAATGATGCACTTCAGGTATGATTAAGATACAGAAAGTTTGAGATGATCTGATGCTTACTGCCCAGGCAGCAGAACCAAACTTAGGGGGTCATTTACTATCAGAAATTTGCCAAATTTGCTCTGCAATCTGCGACTTTTCCCCACTCACTTCTCGTCTAAAAGAAAAAGGGAGCGTGGCCTGGGCGAGGATGTGGACTGACTGGCAGGCCTGTTTTAGGCAAAGAAAATTATCTAAATTTACAGAGGTCCTCTCCCCTCTCCTGACATGTCTGTTTTAATAGCTTCATGCATTCCCCATGTAATAACAATTCTGGAACATCTATTCTTATGGCTCTATGTTGTGCCATTCATCTATTATTTCTACTAGAAGTTATGAATTAATTGCTAGCAGTCTGCAGTAAGGGTACAGAGGGGTGGTAACCACTGATGCTACATGGCTACATTCACAAAATGCGGATACGCAAAAAATACGGATGACGTCCATGTGACATCAGTGTTGCATCCGTTTTTGTTTTTTTTGCAGATCCATTGTAACAATGCCTATCCTTGTCCACAAAACTGACAAAAATAGGACATGCTCTATATTTTTGGGGGGCTAGAGAACAGACATATGGATGCGGAAAACACACGGTGTGCTGTCCGCAATTTTTGTGAACCCATTGAAATCAATGGATCCTCATCCAATCCGCACAAAGAACCGGAACGGACATGGAAACAAAATACGTTCATGTGAAAGTAGCCTAAAGGAAGTGTTAAAGGGGTTTCCCGGGATTATACTACTGATGACCTGTCCTCAGGATAGGTCATCAGTGTCTGATCGGTGGGGTCCAACACCCGGGACCCCCACCGATCAGCTGTTTGAGAAGGCATCGGCGCTCCAGTATATATACACACACGCAGACATACACACCTGCTTTATACTTTCTCTGGCAGTCTTCTCTTCCATGGAGAAGTGTTGCAGAAGGTTGAGGACCTTGGCAGAGGTGAAGAGCACTTGCATATATCTCTGCCCAGGGACAGTTACAGATGTATGCAAGTGTGGCAATGCGGTCCTGACTTCACAGTTGGTGGGCAGTTTGTATGGCCATGGGACCCAGGGGGCCACACAGACCTATCACATTATAATCCGAGAGGTACTGTGCAGTGAAATGGGAGTGCTGTCAATGACATTGTTTGGGGGTCATTCCACTGAGGGCTGAGTAAGTGAGGAGATGCTATCAGTGATTGGTCTCTATGTAAGTGTGTATACAGACATAGCTGTCAATTATCGATAACACCTCCCTATGAACAATGAAATCAGAAATAGCATAGATTAAATGTATAAATTACATCCATAAAACTATATATCAATCTGCACAGCTCCTCCTGCTCTATGACCTGCTGCCTGCAGATTGCATTCTGTGACTACAAGTCCTCTTTAAAGGCTATGTCCTCTTTAAATGATTGTGTTCTACTCATTTTGGGCTAAAATAATTTTTTCAGTTGGTTTGAAAGCACTTTTTGTGATACACGTGGTTAAAAATTAGTCTATTTGAAGACTGTCCTTCCTGAGTCCCATCAGCTGACGGGCTCATGTGAAGCCTTTTCTCCCATTTCCTGACCTCTTAAACACTCAATTAAACCATATTCTTATCAGTTTGGTAATAATTTAGCTATAATAAGCATTTATACTTTTTTCCCTACAGTGCGTAAGCACGACCACCACTGCTGGATTGCACGGTGGTCGTAACCCCTGGAAGCAAGCCGTGTAAAATGTGAAGGAAAAATTAATCCAGCCAGCAAAGAAGTCAATATGGACAATCACAATACATTAGTAAGTGCCTCTTATTAACTTTCTCTACATGATCAATGCCATTTGCTGAAGTGAGACAACCCCTTTAAAGAGATTATACCTTCATACAAGAACTTGGACTTGAATTGTGTTCTCCACTCAATGGCTTGGGACAAGTCCCCCCCCACCACCATTTCTTAAAGGGGTATTCTCATCTTAGACAATGGGGGCATATCGTTAGGACCTATATCCAGAACGGAGCGGGGAGCACTGCGCCTGGAGGACCCCGGGTTTCCGGGAGTCCGGCCACCACCAGGCACAGGACCCCGCTCCGCTCATAGAAATGAATGGGAGCCGGGCCGTGCATGTGCGGTGCGCTCCCATTCATTTCTATGGAGCCGACAGAAGTAGCCAGGCCAGTGCTCGGCTAATTTCGGCGGCCCCATAGAAATGAATGGAGGGCGGCTGCGCATGCACAGTGCGCCCTCATTCAGTTCGGGGGCTCCGTTCTGGATATAGGTGCGGGTCCCAGCGGTGGGACCCGCACCTATAAGACAATGGGGGAATATCCTAGCGATATGCCCCCATTGTCTAAAATGAGAATAACCCTTTAATCTAACCCCTTTGCCACAATGAAAGCGCTCATTCCACATGGCCCTTCTGCTGCCCCCCTCTTGCCCCTACCTGGTGCTGCCTGAGGTGATCGCCTCACCTGGCCTCATTGGTGGTACACGCCTGCAAGTTCGCATATCGCATGGGTGGGTAGTTTGTTATCCATGTAAGATAGTGGCATAGCACGCATGAGAAGCCATAGCAGATCTTATAACGTGACCGGTGCAATCCTGAGAGACATTGTAATATGGGGCAGGCTCTGGCGGGGCGCATCTAATCGAGATCAACAACCAAACTGTAAGATCAGCCAGAGAACCTTACAGACTCCTCATGGTGAGAAAGCAAAGCATAAACCAGACTCAGCCCTTCACTTGTAAGTTTTACGGAGCTGATTTACAAGATAATCCATAACCTCAGGATTTATTTTCTGGTACATTATCGCCTGTGCCCCACTTCTAGGCCCTGGGAGAACAGGTAGCAGGGTTTTCTGTCTCTCGGCCCTTTGATTAGTTTGCAAACTTCAGCATCTCCTCAACACGACTTTTGTCTTCAAACAAAGAAGATTTGATTTTCTGCCTAATCCCCCAGCAACCGATCCTTCATGTTAGTTGCTCTCTGCGGGGAGATAATTGTGGCTCTTATGTAATCTTGTAATATTTTTCAGTTACATGTTCTTCCATTGACATGACAGTGTTTTATCTTCTCCGCTCTAATAAGCTCCAGATCAGTGTGAGCTCTGCTTAAATAAGTATCACATGTCGGCCTTATTCCATCTCCCAGCCTTCTCCCTAGGATAGAGCGGAGGCGCCCGGGTCGTACGTTCTGCGGAGGGATGAGACCTGCAGAAATGGATCCTGTATCATTAAGTTATCACCCCAAAAAATTCTACCGTAAATGTCTCATTATCTGCTCCAAGACTCTATAGGGTCACACATCCTGGACATGTGGAAGGGGCACAGTATTTACATAGATGGGGCTTCTATGTTTTTGCAAAAAAATTGCATTAAATCCCAGAAAAAGAAAAGTGAAATAAAGACTTTCCAAATTCTCTCCATCAAAATCTGACAAAATGCATGAAAAGGAACAAAGAACAGTCATGATGATAAGACATATTCACAGGTAGGTTTCAATCTCAGTACCCCCATAGCTGTAACAGCCTCAGAACCCTCCACAACAGGGTCCGCAGCCACATTGCCCCCTGCAGCAGTGTCCACAGCTGCATCAACACCCACAGCAGTGTCCGCAACCGCATCGCCCCCCACAGCAGTGTCCGCAATCGCATCGCCCCCCACAGCAGTGTCCGCAACCGCATCGCCCCCCCACAGCAGTGTCCGCAACCGCATCGCCCCCCCCACAGCAGTGTCCGCAACCGCATTGCCCCCCACAGCAGTGTCCACAGTGTCATCACCCCCCCCCCCCCCCCCCACAGCAGGGTCTGCAGTCACATTGCCCCCAGCAGCAATGTCCACAGCCGCTTCACACCACCCCCCACAGCAGTGTCCATAGCCACATCGCCCCCCATAGCAGATTCCACAGTCGTATCGCCCAACCCCCCCACCCCCACTGCACTGTCCACAGCCACATCGCCCCCCCCTTCCCCCACCCAGCAGTGTCCGTAGCAGTATTGCCCCCCACAGCAGGGTCTGCACTTATATTGCACCATGCAGCATTGTCCACAGCCGCATCACCCCCACTGCAGTGGCCATGCTGCATCTCCCTACATCTCAGTCAGGACAGAGCAATGTTCTGGAGATTCCTAGACAGGTCAGTGGTGTAACAGTCTGCAGAATATATCTCTATGTACCTTTCAGGAGGTAGAGAGGACAGAGCAATGATCTGCAGATCTCTAGAGAGGTCAGTGGTGTAATAATCTGCAGAATATATCTCTATGTACCTTTCAGGAGGTAGAGAGGACAGAGCAATGATCTGCAGATCTCTAGAGAGGTCAGTGGTGTAATAATCTGCAGGATATATCACTATGTATCTGTCAGGAGGTAGAGAGGACAGAGCAATGTTCTGCAGATCTGTAGAGAGGTCAGTGGTGTAATAATCTGCAGGATATATCACTATGTATCTGTCAGAAGGTAGAGAGGACAGAGCCATATATATATATATATATATACTGAATGCCCATCCGCACTGCAGTTACTGCGCTGGCCACCAGATGGCGATTCTAAGATGCATTCCACAATTTTGGGGGCTGCTGTTTGTGCTGTGGACTCCAAAGGATTTATACTTATTTATACCCCTTCCCACTGGATCTACTTTTGGCTATGGCTCAAAAACTGAATCAAAAACTACAGTGGTGATTTCCTGAATGCTGGTAGCAGCATTTAGAAGTACAGCAGACCCATAAGCACAATGGACAGCTGATGACACATCGACTGTGTGTGTGCATGCTCTGTGACCTGCACAGAGGTCATTGTGAAGGGATGGAGAGGAGGTGAGCTGTGACCATCGCTGATTGTGAATGGTGGATCCTCTATTAATCTCTATTATAGGATTTTAGGATTTTTCTTAATGTATATAGATGGTAACATAGAAAACTAAAAAATAACATCACCAAAAAAATTCTTAAAAACTATATTGGCATACATCTTTTAAAACATCTGTGCAGAGATTGTGCAGCTGCTCGAACAGGGAGCTCGCTGGTAGTGACAGCCATGCCCTCCCATAGAAAAGACAGCGGTGGTTTTCCCCATCGTACCTTCCCATGGCTTAGTATACAGATCAGGAAGCACCAATGCTCCAGTCTCAGCAGTCATGTGATCACCAGGAGCTGGGAAAACGCTACAGCTGCTGGGCCTTATCAGACCCAGATCAGCTCTACATAGAGGCTGTACAGTCTTGTACAACTACCTGTTACTGGAGAAATCAGCAAAAAAAATTTTAAAAATGCGATCTTAAATGACTCACAAAAGTGTAAAATAAAATCTAAAATATGACAAAGTAAAAAAATACATAAAAATAATAAAAAACGCCACCACACAGCGCAACTTCTAGCCCTTCCCCCATAGACCATAACCCACACATTCCATGTATCACCATGACCGTTATGGAAAGGAGAAATAATAAAAAAGAACTATTTTAGTTGCACGTTGTGCTATTAAAATAAATTTAAAAAAGTTAAAAAAAAACTGACTATTTTACCCTTTTTTACATTTTTCCTTTTTTAAAATATATCTGCTAAAAGACGCAAACATTTTTTACAACCAAACAGAAAAAAAGTTGCACGTACTAAAAAAAATAAATAAATAAGCTGGGAAAACGCTACAGCTGCTGGGCCTTATCAGACCCAGATCAGCTCTACAGAGAGAGGGTGTACAGTCTTGTACAACTACCTGTTACTGGAGAAATCAGCAAAAAATTTAAAAAAAATGCGATCTTAAATGACTCACAAAAGTGTAAAATAAAATCTAAAATATGACAAAGTAAAAAAATACATAAAAATAATTTTAAAAAAGCCACCACACAGCGCAACTTCTAGCCCTTCCTCCATGGATCATAGCCCCACACATTCCATGTATCACCATGACCATTATGGAAAGGAGACATAATAAAAAAGAAATATTTTAGTTGCACGTTGTGCTATTAAAATAAATTTTAAAAAAACGTTAAAAAAACTGACTATTTTTTACCCTTTTTTACATTTTTCCTTTTTTAAAATATATCTGATAAAAGACGCAAACATTTTTTACATAACCGAACAGAAAAAAAGTTGCACGTACTAAAAAAAATAAATAAATAAGAATAATGGAAAAATACGCCTGGACAAATGCAGTCTTGAACTGGTTAACATAAAAACATTTGGTTGTTGTCCCGTTGTCTGATGACACATACTGTCCAGTGTCCGTCCAGCGTCTGTCTCATTACACAATGCGCTGCCGGCGAGGTTTCTGCTTTGCACGCCTATCGCACGTTTGTTAGGGTGGTAAATGAGGGTGTGTTGTTACTGTAGCTCTCCCACTTAATGTAATGATGCATGTGTGCATAAATCTGACCCGCCGGACAGGACGTGTAAACTAGCCCATATTTATTGCCTCTCCGGATGACCTTCAAAGGACACCTAATGTCAAGTCTAGTGAGTCAAGTAATGTAAATGAGGGCAGAGCAGCTCCGAGAGACAAGGGACATGCCCTACACATGCAGGGTCAAGGGAGACATAGGGACCCCCCTATGTGCCTGCAAATTCTGAATTGTGCAGAGCGCTGTATAGTGCAAGCGACAACATGACCATTAGGCCTCATGCACATGAACGTATTTTCTTTCCATGTCCGTTCCGTTTAGTTACTCCATGTGCTTTCCATTTCTGTATGTCCGTATTTCCGTTCCGCAAAAAAATAGAACATGTCCTATTATTGTCCGCATTAGGACTCTATTAGGGGCCAGCTATTCTGTTACGGAATGCACACGGACGTCATCCATATTTTTTGCGGATCCGTTTTTGCGGACTGCAAAATACATACGATCGTGTGCATGAGCCCTAAAAGGGAACTCAGGTTTTACCAAATTTTAAAAACCCATCCAGAGTTTGCATTGGTGAGCTAGGACCCCAAACACTAGAAAGATGGCGCCCTGACTCCCCATAGCTATTCCAAGCTCTGTGTCCTTTCATCTTTAGAGAACCTTACGCTAAACTTCCTCACCATTTTCCTTGTCCTGTTCCTCTGCAAGATTTCTGCTTGCTGTCAGTGAATGGGAACACTTTTTTTTACCTTGACAATGTAATTTCTGTAAGGCTACATTCACACGACAGTGGTTATTGCGGGCTCCGAGCCTCATATTTTGCGGCTCAGATCAGACCCATTCATTTCTATGGGCCCGCAAAAGATGCCGACAGCACACCATGTGTTGTCCGAATCCGTTGGTCCGTACTGCGGTCCTGCAAAAAGAATAGAACATGTCCTATTCTCGTCCGCAAATGCGGACAAGAATAGGCATTTCTATGATAGCCGTGGCATGTGCAGTCGACAAATTCCGGAACGCACATGGGCCGGTATCAGTGCTATATACGGATCCGCAAAACTCAACAGTCGTGTGAATGTAGCCTTAACCTAAGGCCTTGTTCACATTTATGTGTCAGTGTCACGTCCATGAAAAAAGCGTACGTTTTTCATTTGTGAAGGATCCATGGTTGATCTGTTTGTCCGTTTTACCATCCACGTGTCATCTGTAATTTACTGACGTTGCTCAGTTAAACTTAATTGCCAAACAATCTCCTATCAGTCTTCAGTGAAAGACGGAAGCAACATGGACACAACACGGATGGCATCCGTGTTGTGTCAGTGATTTTCACGTACCCATAGACTTTAATGGGCGTTCTTGGTCTGGATCACGGATCAAAGTAGTGCATGTCCGTGTGATTTTTTTACTGACCAACGGTCAGTAAAAAAAATACTGAAATCTGAACAGACACATCTAAATCAATGGGTACTTATGCTGTCCGTGGAAAATGCAGATAGCACACGTCAGTGAAAAACGGAAATGTGAACGAGACCTAAGGGAGCAGCCACACGGTCAGGTTTCCTGATACTGTTTTGGAAGCCAAAACCAGGAATGAATTAAAAATACTGGAGAAGTCGTATCTGTCCTTTATACTTTCTCTCTTTTTATGATCCACTCCTGATTTTGACTTGGAAAATGGCATCAGGAAACCCGACCAAAACCTTGGCCGTACCCTAATACTTTGTATAAGGGATTGTTAAGCTGCTCATACACCTTCAATAGCAATCAGCCAAATGTTTGTTTGCCGACAGCTATCTCCACCGAATCCCCCATACACATGCACACTCGGTTTGGCTGAGCATGCATGTGTTTTCAATAAGGGAGAGAGGAGAAATCCGCTATCAGGCACCTTTAGCAGCGGCTTATCTCCCAGAAGATAAAAAAGAATCGGGAGTTGAAATTCAACATTCCCAATCCTTCTCTTCCCCAACATCATCTGTCTTGGGGAGATGGTCTGCCAGCCTTTACAATATAGTATCTCAGCCAATCCTGAGAAAACCTGCAGCAAAAATCTCTCTCCCGATCCCAATATTTTGTCACAGTGTATCAATATATCACAGAAAAATGTCTTCCCTTATGATAAAGCTTCATTTTTAATTGTCTGAACATAAACAATAGAATTCCATAAATACAACGTATCAGTCTGGAGATCAGATTTACCCTGTGGCACGGAGATCTGGCCGCCTGATCCGGCAAAAATGGCGAGAATCGTCCAGACACAAACCGCAGCATGCATTTTTTCTGGAATGCAGCTGGATCTCCGTTATACTTAATAGGGCCAGCGGGCATTCTGGTTGCAGAAAGTAGTCTAAGAAGAATAAACCTGATACTGAATAAGGCCCCATGCAGACGACCGTGTTTCACTGTGCGGCGGCGGCCTCAGGAAGCGCACGGCGTCATAGCAACCAATGACACCATGTGCTCCCGTCCTCTGGGGCAGCACGGGCCAGGTCGTCTGCATGGGGCCTAAGACTGATACATTTTATCTGCACTGATACATTGCATATATGTATAATTCATTTTTTTATGTACAGACAATTAAAAATTAAGTTGTAAAAATTAAGTTTTGCGGCAGAATCGCTGCAGCAGGTGTGTGCGTAGCCTTAGGGCTCATGCACACGGCCGTTGCCCAGACATTCCCTTATTGCGGCCCGCAAACAGCGAATCCGCAATATGCAGGCACCAGCCGTGTGCACCCCGCATCATGGATGCGAACCCATTCACTTCAATGAGTCTGCAATCCGGAATGTGTGGTGCGGAACGGAAGCACAGAACCCCACGGAAGCACTAGGAACAAGTTCTATTTTTTGCAGTGTAGATAGATCATGGACCCATTCAAGTTGAATGGGTCTGGATTCGTCTGTGGAATCCGCACGGATGGTGCCCGTTCATTGGGGACTGCAAATTTCAGTCCCCAATCCACGGAACGGCCGAGTGCATGAGGCCTTAGGCAAGTTTTACACTAGCAGCACAGATCACCAGTAGCACCAAGGGGAACATATGAAAGTAAAAAATGACAAAAAGGTAGTTTTATAATGGAAACACTTAAAATTACTATAAAACAGCTATTATCGTATAAGATAGAATATATAAGGGCTCTTTCCTGTATTCTGAACGCCCCTGTCATGTCTCATGATGGAGCAAAGACTTCATGTTGTCTTTACTTTTGGTGAAGCCTTGCCTTGTGCTCAGTGTCATCCGCAATTGAACAATGAGCTGTGTATGAACTGCCAAGAGCAGTGACAGAAGGGAGTGACAACTGTTGAGAGCACATATCTGCTTCACAAAATTGGTTGTCAGAGCAAGAATACAGGAAAAGGTTTGTATGTGATTGAAGTCACACTTTATGGTTAAAATGAATAATTGCTGGATGGTCTTTTTGCATGTTCGTAATTGTCTCCATTACTTAGTATCTCGCTCCCGAAGAGGTTTTGAAGTTTTCTCTCTCCTTCCCTATTTCTTCTGTTATTGATGGATGAATTACCCTTTGCATTGGTGATATCCTCCTTAGCATCCTGAGTCTATGGAATACGTCACGACGAGTTCATCTCCGACAGAACCACCTTTGTCCACCAGGGGACAGTATTGTCACAGAACTCAGCTTATGATGGAGAGACCTGTAATAAATAAGAATTAAGGGACATTACAGCTCCAGAGGTGGCCACAATGATTTACCTTTCCCGGCAGCAGTGAGTCCTGAGCGCTGCTGCCCCTTTAAATACAGATGTGCTGTTGTGATGCTATATGCTATACTTGCTATCCAGCGTCTTTCCTCATGAAATTTGCCACTGTTCTCTCCTGTGTCCCCAACTTCAGTGTCACAAGTCAGAGACGTGTCAATGACTGCCTTACTGTTCTGCCCGGTAAGGAATGACTGTCACTGGAAAATGTTTGGAAAAATGGGAGCCTTGAAAAGGCATATATTAAAAGATGGGTACAATGAACATGGCCATCAATGGGATTATCATCCAGCTTTCCTAGAGCCCTGGATGGTGCAGCTACCATACTGCTATAAAACTAAGAGTTTCTGCTCAGGACTCAAAGAAAGTTGGGTTTTATCTAGAGATGAGTGAATCATTCAAAATTCGCTTCGCCAAATGTTCGTCGAACTTTTCAAAAGATTCGTACCTCATACGAATCTATTCGACGAAGCTGCATACAAATCATACGTTATTATGTGGTGTTTTACGAACATTCGCGCACTAATAACGAACGTACAGTTGTTAAAGGTACGCACTTATGAGCGTACAAATTGTGTACGAATTATGCGGTGGGGTTAGGTGGCCTTTTATTTTATAAAATGCAGAAGGGACACCACTAGGAGGGGGGGCACTGAAGGCTGAGAGGTGGCAGAAAATGACAGGCTTTGCTGGAGAGGAATGGTGGAGCAGGAGGAACGCCTTGAGTCTGACCCCTGGATACATATGGATACTGTATCAGCAGATGACAGCAGATCATCCGGCTGTGATTAAGATGAATGAGTCATCCACTCCACTACCTTATCCACTTTCTCCTCCACTACAATTTTGCACCGTGGTGGGTTAGTCCGGTGGAACACTGGACAAGTATTGCGAATACTACAAGTAGAAGCTCCGGCTACAGGTCCTTTGGCACTGCTGGCCTGTGCCACCTTCTCCTTCTTTTTGGAGCTCGAGGTCTAGTTGGAACCCTTTTCCTTTTCATGCCAGACATTTTCACTTGACTGTGGCCCTGCAGCTGGTCTTTGTCTCTCTCCCGGTCTCTCTCCCTATCTCTCTCCCTGCCTGATTAATTACTAGCCCTGCACTTGCCCTGCACTGGCCCCAATTTTAACACAAGAGTTCTCTGTCTCTCAGAACTTCACACACAGTGCTTCTGCTCGTCTTCTGATGCGTCACTAGCTTACCGAGCCTGAGCCAATCAGAGCAAGCCCTGCCCACTAGGTCAGGTGACCGTTTCTTCCCGGGCTTTTTGCCGCATGAATAACGAACTAACAGTAAAAGTTTGCTAATTAACTGAATTCGTACGCATCAGCGCATAAAGTAACTTATACATAGCATTAGCGTAAAATTTATCGGACAAGTACGTAGTGAATGCGTAGAAAGCTTTAAGAAAATTTTCGAATCCAACGGAGCGAATCTCAAAAAATCCAGATTCGCTTTGCAGCGGAAAATTTCCAAGATTTGTATTGAATCTACGAAGCGGCGAATAGATTAGCTCATCTCTAGTTTTATCCCAGTGGGAACACTGGAATGCGATCCGATGAGGGTTTCTCTTCTTTGAGCTGCCATAAAGCACCCAGTAGCCTAAACCTTATGAAACTGGTGACAAGTGATCATCCCCTCTCCTCCTCCTCACTGTCCTGTGTCTGGCTGTAAGACAGCTGGCTGCAGCAGGAACCTCCATCCTCTGCCCTGTTTACAAATATCACCTGTCAAAGATGGAAGAGATCAGCTGATTAACCCTGTGTTCTCTGCAGGATTTCTACAAGACTGATGGCTTCAGGATGAAGCAGAAAATTCTGCAGACTGATAAACATTGGGAGCAATTATGTAAATTTTATTAATATGTTTACTGTATAACTTATGTCTAAGATTAGTGCTCCTTTATATGAAATTTGTTTTGGGTTTTTATCTCCAGCATCATATGACCTGGGACTACAATAATGTACTCAGTTTGATCTGTAAGAGATCTAAATTCTGATGATGGGAATGAAATGAATCTTGCAGAAGTCCAGCTGCAGCCTACAGAAAAGTTCTTCTCCAGAGGTGGATTCCAGACTACCTCAAACCCTAACAGACAATGCATCTAGGGGGAGGGGCTGATCGTAGCTGTGTCCTAATGTAGCAGAGCTATACGTATAAAGCAGTTGGCAATAAAGAAGATAAATAGCAGATATGTATTACATAATAACGATTTATATACAATTATATTAAAGTAGCTAATTTTGTTTCAAGGAGAGTTTCCCTTTAAGTTGCATCCTGTCATTAGATGACAGAGGTTTTCCAGGATAGGTCAATACTAGAGATGAGCGAACGTGCTCGAAACGAGCACTATACCGCTCGCCTCCCCTGTGCTCGCATGGGTGCAGGTAGCCGCTTCCGTCCAGTGCTCGTTTCGAGTACGTTCGCTCATCTCTAGTCAATACCTGATATGGGGGTTTCGACTCACAGCTGAAATTAACTGTTTGGAAAGGCCATGTGAGTGAGCAATTCAGCTTAATCTCATTCACTTGAATGGGACTGGGCTGCACATAGGCCATGCATGGCCAGGGCAGAGAAGGCAAAATTGTCATCCCGCCTCCCCTTGCTCGAATCAATTTGAAGTGACCTTACTCTCTAATATACAGATGTATACACATTTTAAAAGAAGCAGTCACAGGCAGGACAAGTGACGTCCCCACTGATGTAAGTTGTTCGCTTTCCTTTTCTTCTCCATTTGGTCCAGACAATCATGATGATTTCTATTGAACACTGCAGAATTTGCTGCACAGAAATCTTTGTCCAGGGGTGTGCAACCCTCTCCGCCATATAAAAAGATACCAGTATTAATAAATGGCACATGGTAGATAAGGACCTGTTACAGATTATAAATTAGGGACCAGTAGATTCAGGTTACGCCTCTGTCTCCAACTCACTGCTTCTGCAGTTCCTCCCAGGGGTGAAGTGTCTGTAGACCCTACTAGGATGATTCCTGGTGGGCTGATGTCCAGTGGACCACACAAGCCTTCCGTGCGGCCGCCGGTTGGGGACATAATGATCTGAAATTACCATATACCCAACCAGCAGCCTCCCTCCTGGATTCACCTGTGTTGCTGTCCTGAGGGGAACAGGAACCCATGGCTCCTGGCCCTACTGTCCAACCACCCGCTAGGCATGAATCCTTTTTGGCTGTACAGCAGTGCAAAAAGTGAGATGACATCATCATAACCGCCTGAGCTAGATCTCAGGCAGTATCATCAGGCACTGGAGAAGACGGTGTTGAGCAAGACTCAGGTGAGTATTAGAAAAAAATTGTCTTAGTTGTTCTGCTGGGGCAGTATATTGTGCTTTTGGTTTTGCTGCAGAACCAAATATTAAAGTGTAGCACAATATACCGCCCCTCTATGGCTGGCCTCTCCGACTTGACTTGACCTTGTCTACTTATCGGCTACACCTTCTGTCAATCTGAGCCCACCTACAAAATGGGGCCACTTTTAGTTTTTTTTCCAGGGCCACTTTAAATCCCCAATCTGCCCCTGATTCCTCCTTATTCTCTATAGCAAAGTGACCCCCTGTCCAGCTGCCACCTTTAACACTGCTATCCTGTAGCTTCCACCAATGTGGTGCCTGCTGCTGTCCCAATGTGCCCACATTACTGTACCAACATTGCTGCCCAATGCACCCAAATAATATAAAGCGGACATCAAACTCCAGACTCAAGCCCCAGGTCAGAATTCAAAATGAACAGGGCTGTTCGGTCATGTAGATTTCTTTTTTAAATGCTTAGAATGTGATAAAATAATAAAAGTAATGATACCTTACTGACCCCCGACCATACGCTTCCCAATCAACTCCCGAATCAAGAGGGATTGGAAAGTACAGAGACCAGTGGGGTTACGGGAAGCAGAGGAAGGAGCGTGGCAGGGATCAAAGAGGGATCACAAATTCTATCACATTTTAATCAATTTTCAAAGATAAATTTTTCATGGCTAGATATCCCCTTTTTAATACAGAACCCCAAGTGAGACCCCAAAATTATTACCCAGACCTCCAGACAGACTTCAGACAGAACCAAATTAATACAGACCTCCAGACAGAACCCAACATTAATACAGACCTCCTTGGAGGCCTAAAAATGAATGCATACACCAGATCAGCCCCCAAATTTATACGGACCTCAGATTAGATACTATATTTATACAGACCCCAGATCAGACACGCATTCATACAAACTCTCGATCAGACCCCAAAATTATGCCCACCCCTCATAACGCCCACCATAACCCTCTGCCCCCTAAATGCACATCTCAGACCATACAAAGAACTCTTCTTCTGCTTCAGGCACCACCACGACTCTGTAGATCTGGCACTCTCACATTCTTTGTTAGCTGTACACTGTGGGGACATAGCACAGTGCCCGCACCTGGAGTACAGGGCCAGGGAGTGGTCAGTAATGGCAGCTCTAGCGGCGCTATACTCACTGCTTCATGGGCCTCTTGTTACAATTAATTGGGTTTTTTAGCTTTTTTTTTTAGAAAGATAAATTTGCCCACACCCTTGACGGGTAGCAAGCTGGGGGCCTGGGTGGGTGCCTACTTGTGCCTACCCATCAGCCTGGACCTGACTGGCCATGTCAGTGATGAATTTCACTGCTGATCGATGGGGGTGTAAAGAGTTGAACCCCCACTGATCCGATCAGATAATGTTGATCTAATTCTAAGGATGGGACATCAATTTTTTACTCCCAGAAAAAACGCTTAATTATCATAGAATCCAGCTACCTGATCAAAGAGAAGAAGACAAATCTTCTGGCATTCATTACATAGAAGTGCCCTCCTTAAAGGGAACCTGTCACATTGAAAATGCCGTCCAGGCAGCAGGTTACAGAGCAGGATGAGCTCAGCAGATTGATATACATTTTTGTAGGAAAGGATTATGTATAATTTGTATTTTCTTAATTACAATTTTTGCTTATTCTGGTCTTAGGAGTCCAGTGGGTGGTCTTATCAGTTACTGACAGCCTTTCCTGTATGACTGGTCACTGGTTAGGACCGCCCACTGGATACTTAAGCATAGAAAGAGCAGATATTTAAGACTACTTTCACAACAGCGTTTTTGCTGGATCCGGCAGGGTTCAGCAAAAACGCTTCCATTACTGATAATACAACCACCTGCATCAGTTATGAACGGATCCGGCTGTGTTATCTGTAATATAGCCAAGACAGATCCGTCATGAACTCCAGTGAAAGTCAATGGCGGACGGATCCGTTTTCTATTGTGTCAGATTTAAACGGATCCGTCCCCATTGACTTGCCTTGTGGGTCATGACGGATCCGTCTTGCTCCGCATCCCATGACGGAAAAAGAAAACCGCAGCATGCTGCTCTCTGGTATGAGAACGGAACAGAATGCATTTTGTAGCACTCTGTTCTGTTCAGTAACGTTTTGTCCCCATTGGCAATGAATGGGGACAGAACGGAAGTGTTTTTATCCGGTATTGAGACCCTATGACGGATCTCCATACCGGAAAATAGAAACGCTAGTGTGAAAGTAGCCTAAGATAAATGGAATAAGTGATACTCAGTTGAGTGTTGTTTACAGTATGCTATATGGGCCTGTGCAAGAATGTATCATGTATTTTTTCTCGAAATTGGCGGAAATGAAATGGTGGACACATCTTGTCTGTAACTGCCATGTCATCTACACTGATCATTCTAGGTGGAGTCATGGCAGTGGAGGATGATCTCAGGAACGGGCTTGTTGGTGGACATATTCTTCCTGGTTACCAGTAAACAAATTGTTCTTGCAGGTGAGATAATGACTTTACAAGAAGACAAACATGTTTTGTACCAGAAGGCGTGAGACAGAGATTCCCTTCCCTCCAGCCGCAGATGAATGCGTATTGAGCGGCGGCTTTGGCATAAGCCGTTTCTGTCTACAAGTTAATACAGGTGGCGTGGGTTTCACGCTGCAGAATATGATACACTAATTACTGACATCCTTTGCTGCGCGGAGATTTGGAGACACAAGGAAAGGCCGGCTCTTCTTGGTATTTCTGATTGCATAGCGGTGGAGTCACAATGACTAATGGGCAGTACCAAAACCTACAGCTACATAGCACATTCATGTATGCACAAGCTGCTGGCACAAAGAAATCCTGGGGTGTCATCTGCAATACTCCGCAATCTATATGGCTGATGATTGCAAAACTTCTTTCATCCACAGAAAACCCGCAGCAAATTTAAAGGGGTTTTCATACAATTGGTATTGTCTGATTGCCAGGACCATAACTGGATGGCATCGCCATCGATCAATAGAATTGGAGTTGTGGGTCTGCCTTTCCTTCTCTTTGAGCATGCCTGCTGCCTCTTCATTCAAAGTCTATGGAACCGATGGTGGTGCAGTGAGCAGTGACCATCTGGATGCTCGGGATACATTGTAACAATTTCTATAGGGTTTTCAGGCAGGGCGTCCCTTTAAATCAATTTGCATCAGATGATTCAAGTTTTCAGGGTATAGAAGAAGCAGGGAGCACTAATCCACCTTTCTCCATCTTATACTGAAGCTGTAAAAGGGTGTTCATTCAGTGTTATGTGCAAATGGGTTAACTACTCACAAATGTAGTGTCTATAGCTGACATGCCTCTAACATGACCATGCTCCAGGTTAGGTGACATCCTGTAATGAACACATGGTTATCTCCTTCTTCCTCCTGGGTTGTCACATATCACTTACCTCCTTGCTCCCCTTTCTCTGTCTGTATAAGGAATTATGTTTCTTATGCTGGGCAGTAGATAATATAGTGTCCAGTAAGTAGTGAAACCACACAACAGTGTATAATATCAAATCTGCGTTGCGTAATTAATTACAGCACAACCTTAAACCTGGTAATAGAAGGGAATGCAGGCAGATGTAGAAAGAGGCAATGTCTGTGAGAGGAGAGAGAAATCATGGGACCTGAAGTTCTTCACATTTGCAATCCCATCCACAGCAAGCTCTGGTAGCATCAAAACAAAGGATTGGCATAGAACTCTGTGCTGCTCCTTTGTTTTAATGCTGTCTGAGCTTGCTGTGGACGGGATTACAAATGCGAAAGACTTTAGGGCCCATAATTTCTTTCCCCTTTCACAGACATTGCCCATTTTAAGAAGATAAAGAAAACGAAATATACCGTAATTACTTCTGAGCTACAGTGGCATCACCTGGGTAGTATTCAGACTCATATAAGCTTTTCTGCACAGTTCAGATTGTAAGCTCCCTTGTCAGGATTCTTTTCCTTGTTATTCATGTATGGTGATTTTGATGAAGTATCTGCTTCATTAAGGGTTGGTGTTATATAATGTACTGTGCTGTGTAGTAAACTGATCCCTTAAAGGGCATCTGTCAGCAGTTTTGTACCTATGACACTGGCTGACCTGTTACATGTGCACTTGGCAGCTGAAGACATTTGTGTTGGTCCCATGTTCATATGTGGCCGCATTGCTGAGAAAAATGATGTTTTATTATATGCAAATGATCTTCTAGGAGCAACGGGGGCGTTACCATTACACCTAGAGGCTCTGCTCTCTCTGCAACTGCTGTGCCCTCTGCATTTTATTGACAGGGCCAGGTGTGATGACATTTAGGGCACATGAACGTATTTCCTTTCTGTGTCCATTCTGTGTCCATTCTTTCAATGGGTCCGCAAAAAAAAAACAGTTACTCCATGTGCATTCCATTTCCGTATGTCCTTATTTCCTTTCTGCAAAAAAATAGAAGTTACTCTGTGTGCGTTCTGTTTCTGTATTTCCGTTCCGCAAAAAAATAGAACATGTCCTATTATTGTCCACATTAAGGACAAGGATAGGACTGTTCTATTAGGGGCCAGCTGTTCTGTTCCGCAAAATACGGAATGCACACGGACGTCATCCTTATTTTTTGCGGATTAGTTTTTTGTGGATTGCAAAATACATACGGTCGTGTGCATGAGCCCTTACACTGCCTAGCCACTGACATAAAGTGCAGAAGGTGTTGCAGTTGCAGAGACAGCAGAACCTCCAGGTGTAACGGTAAAGCCCCCGTTACTCCTTGCGGCTCATTTGCAAATATTAAAACATCATTTTTCTCAGCAATGCGGCCACATATGAACATGGGACCAACACAGATTTCTTCAACTGCCAAGTGCACATGTAACAGGTCAGCCAGTGTCATAGGTAAAAAACTGCTGACAGATGCCCTTTAAAGACAACCTGTCTCCGCTCCTGACATGCCTGTTTTAATAGCTTCATGCATTCCCCATGTAATAACAATTCTGGAACATCTATTCTTATGTCTCTATGTTGTGCCATTCCTTTATTATTTCTACTAGAAGTTAGGAATGAATTGCTAGCAGTCTGCAGTAAGGGTACAGAGGGGAGGTAACCAGTTGGGGGCGTCCCTGTAGTCTGCAGTAAGGGTACAGAGGGGTGGTAACCAGTTGGGGGTGTACCTGCACAGTCTGATAATGGCAGCACTGATTGGATAGAGTCAGACTGTACAGATACACACCCCCAACTGGTTACCACCCCTCTGTACCCTTACTACAGACTGCAGGGACGCCCCCAACTGGTTGCCTCCCCTCTGTACCCTTACTGCAGACTGCTAGCAATTCCTTCATAACTTCTAGTAGTAATAATAAAGGAATGGCACAACATAGATCCATAAGAATAGATGCTCCAGAATTGTTATTTCATGGGGAATGCATGAAGCTATTAAAACAGGCATGTCAGGAGCGGGGAGAGGTCCTCTTTAAATAGAAAGGACAATACTAATGGAGTATCCCAAAAACTAAAGAAACAATAAAAGTGAAACAAATTAAAGGGAATCATACATCCATAGGGGCAGTTCTCTCCACTGTCATTAGTGATCTTGAGAACAGAATATAACATTTGGTTTTGTTGAAAAAATAAAAAAACACATCATATTCATATTTTGCAAGTTACCAAATTTGATTTTTTTTTTTTTTTTAATTTCTTTCCAGCTTGTTCCATTCTCCCCTGGCTTTGTCTGGTCCACTCCGCTGCCCGCCTACAGAATATCCCACCCTCCGTCTGTGTCTGTAACTGTATCTCCGTACACCTGGACATTACGACAGACAGACAATGGCCCTCTAATCCGGTCAACTCCTAATCATCCAGCAGATTACCTGCCTCTCCGGTAGGACACAAATACTCCCCCACGTCACCTCCTACCGCATTCATACAAAGGAATTTATACTTTTCTGAATTTCAGGAAAAACTCTGCAAAGCGCCGTCTGTGAACGCGACATCAGAGATGGAAATAGGTGCAGAAATTTTTTTTAAAATTGTAACAAATTCATGTAAAAGCTCCGAACCAAGAGCAAGGAATACATAAATGTTCCATGCGGAGAGCTCTGCGGTTGTAAATCTCTTTCCCCTGCTGTTTATACATGGCTGCAGTAAATATGGAGCTGAACACTGCAGGAAACCCTCACAAAGGAAGCGGAGCCTGAAGGGTTGAGGCGTCTCGAGTCTTTTCTTTTTATGTCTTTCTCTGTATCAGAAACTATTTACAAGAAGGGAACGGGTGCAGGTCTATTCAGACGTCAATGCACAATGCAACAATGTATCGGAGAGGGCTGAGAGAACAGAGCTGACTGATTGATCCGCAAGTGCAATCCGATTGCCGTAGGAATAAACTACACCCTGGAGAACGAAACGTAAAAAACGTAAAAGCATTTCCGGCAACACGGATGTACGGAGGCGCTGTAACTGACGAGAATGAGTGTAAAGCATTACAGAAATATCAATACAATTCCTCTTTTTCTTAAAATTCCTCCAAAGCGGAGATTTAGTTTGGTATCATCCACATTTTAAAAAAAAATTTTGGAAGGAGATTTATCAATTTTGGGGCAATTTGTGCCATAACTAACTTTTAGAGCTGGAGATGAAAGTGGGGAAAGTTGAGACGTAATAAAGTTGAGTGTAAAAAACGAGACGTAGTGCAGATCTGTGACATTTTGACGGAAATTGCGACATTTGGCAACAATTGCGATATTCTTTTATGCCAGTTTGTACGACTTTTTAACAAAATTTTACCATTTCGTTTACAGCCTTTGACTTTCCATGAGTTTAGGCTAGACTGGGGTATGCATACAACATTGCCTATATATGCGTCTTCTCTCCGATAACTCATTCATAAATATGATAGCTCTAGCGCCATTTTGTTAGCCGCGCCCACTTTTCCCGCCATGTTTCTGTTTCGCTATGAATCCTTCTTTATGGAGTGAATACTGACATTGGTATGTGACAAATTGGGCCCAGACTAGATGGCTTGTTGTAATTTCGAGATATTTTGCACTATTTTTTGGCAAGGATTGATAAATCTCTCCTTTATGTTTTTTGTGCTTTTTTTTTTACTGTCATTTGCTGCCATTTTCAGACAAAAAATCCATCCCCTGACGTTACATGGAAGTCTGTGGGTGACTGCACAAAAAAACACACATAAATCTACACTATTTATCACGACCAAATTCCCGATGGAAATAAAAAGCAAAGTGTACGTGAGATTTCTCAAATCTCATTCACCTTGCTGGTACTGTGTTACATTATGGTTTTTCGGCAAAAAAAATCTGCGCAGAAAAACCCATACATAATCCACATTGTATGCGTGTTGCCTAAGGGAATTATTAAATGCAGCACACACAAAAAAACTTTCATGATGTTTTTTAATGCTTGAGGTGCATTTTAGGGGTCGGTGGATTTTTTTTTTATAAAACAGCATGCTCTTAGAGTGACCTTTTTTTTCCTCATTTTCTGATAATTTTATCCCATAGACCAGCGGTCAGCAACCTTCGGCACTCCAGCTGTTGTGAAACTACAATTCCCAGAATGCCCCATTCAAGTATGCATGCTGGGAGTTGTAGTTTCACAACAGCTGGAGTGCCTGAGGTTGCCTACCCCTGCTATAGACAATCTATTGGGGGTTTTTTTTATCTGTTTGAAAAAACACAACCACCACTGTGCTTTTTAATGGTGTTTTGGTATGGCGGGTTATTTACCAGTGCATTTTTTTACATGCTGCTCTACAGAGGAAGTGACATCACAGGGGGGGGGCACATACTTTCCTATAAGCATGCAAAAAATGACTGTGCTCAAACACACTACAGGACCCCCCAAAAAAAAAAACACAACCTCATTCAGACGACCGTATGTGTTTTTGTGGTCCGCAAATTTGCCGATCAGCAAAACATGGACACCGGCCGTGTGCGTTCCGCATTTTTCAGAATGGAATGACCGGCCCTATAATAGAAATGCCTTTTCTTGTCTGCAAAAATGGACAAGAATAGGACATGTGCTATCTTTTTTGTAGAGCCGCGGATCGTAAGTACAAATGCGGACAGAACCCGGTGTGCTGTCCGCATCTTTTGTGGCCCCATTGAAATGATTGGGTCCACATCCATTCCGCAAAATTGAATGAACAATGATGCAAAAGCTTTTTGGCCCGTCTTTGCTGTTTTTGGCACTTTTGCTGTATTTACTATTTTTTAAAAAATATGGCTACATGTCAGATTGAACGCTAAATTGCGTTATGAAATACACTGGATACAAAAATTCTTTTTGTGGTGTTTTTGTAGGTTTCTTTTAGTTTTTGTTTTGAAAAAATGAAGCAGGCTCTAGGTATGACTTTTGCCTGGCATTTTTCCCATAAGCTTCCTTTTGAAACCTAAAAAAAACACCAGAAAAAAAACCGCTTAAAGTATTAATAGTAAAATAAATAAAACATAAATACAACGCCCTTATAAATACAGCAAAAGATTATATTCAACTGTGATAAGTGTTGAAATCATACACAGTCATTGGAATATTTCTGCTTTGTCTGACTATATCACGGGCTGTATATTTTACTAGATATTGGATCATCGATATCGATCTTGTTGTTTGTTATTTCCTGTTTCCTTCTCTTACATATATATATATCCCCCCCCTGCGTGGGGTACATTGGCAGAATGTTGCCGTCATTTCTTGCTTTAAAACCCAATAAATGTCTTTTGAAAAATTGTGAAAGAAACTTTATGCCGTAATCGCACATTCAATTTTTGTGGCCGTTTTCTTTAGCCAGAGGCAGAAGTGGTTCAGCTAAGCTGAAAAAGTTTATAAGAAAGACTATAGGCCTGATTGCGATCCACTCTTGTATTCGGCTAAAGAAATGGGCAAAAATACTGCAAGAGTGATTCCAGTTTGGGTGCTATTCACATTAACATATTATGGAAATGTTATTAATTTGTATTCCTTGGATGTGTCACAGCCAGTTTACCTGACACGAACTCACAGCATCACAGATCCTGTTAACCCTTTCACGCCCGGAGGTTTTTTCGGTCATGCATTTTCGTTTTGCGCTCCCTGCCTTCAAACAGCCATAACTCTTTTATTTTTCTGTTCACATAGCTGTATGAGGGCTTGTTTTTTGAGGGACAAGTTGTACTTTCCAACGCCACCATTTAATATTGCATATGGTGTAGTGGGAAGCGGGAAAAAAATTCCAAACCGGGTGAAATTGCAAAGAAAACGCTATTCCGCTACAGTTCTACGGGTTTCTTATTTACAGCGTTCGATGTGCATTAAAACTGATCCATTACTTTCATTCTACTGGTCAGTACAAATCCGGCAATACCTAATATGTATAGTTTTTCCTGCGTTTTCATAGTGATAAAATAATTAGAAAGTTGCCCTTTTTTTTTTCCTTGTCAAATCTTGACCCCTATAACTTTTTGGTATTTATGTGTACAGAGCTGTATGGGGGCTCATTTTTTGCGGAACGATCTGAAGTTTTTATTGATACCATTCTGGGGTGTGTATGACTTTTTGATCACTTTTTATTTAATTTTTTGTAGAAAAAAAAGCGACAAAAAACGGCAAATCGCCATTTGGACGCTTTTTTCCGCCACACAATTCGCCGTATTGGAATTTTTTTTTTTTTATATTTTAAAAGTACGGGCGTTTTCGGTCACGGTGATACCCATGATGTCTATATTTATTGTTATTTAGGTATTTATTTTTTAATTATACGGAAAGGGGGGTGATTTGAACTTTTATATCTTTTTTATTTTTTATATATTTTTTATATATTTTTTAACATTTTTTTTTTATTTTTTTTTTTTACTATTTGAAAGCGCAAATATGGGCTTATATATTGTGGCTTTTTTTTTTCTTTATGAGCAATCAGGGATTTTCTAGACTCAGAAATCCAAGAATTGCTCATTTCTTATCCTGGCCTGACATCGAGTGGCCAGTATAAGAATTGCACTTTGAAAACTGTAATCCTCACCAGCGAGGATTACAGTTTTCATATGGTGTACAGACACCCCGATTGGCCACACGGGGTGTCTGTACACCACCCGGAAGCGAATGCTTCCGGGTTCAGACGCAACTAGACGTGATCACGGCATCTAAACTCCCAGGAAGACGCCGCCGATGACGGTAAGTAGCGGCAAGTCTCTGCTGTTAGAAACCATGTGCCCGCATCGCCCCAGCGCCGTACATGTACGGCGCTGGGCGCGAAGGGGTTAAAACCTTAGACGTGACACATACAATACAGACTTATAATACATCCAGAACAGCCCCTAAGGTTAGAATCACACTTTTTGAGGTGTTTTTCTGTAAATATGGGCAGCAGGGTGGCTCAGTGGTTAGCACTGGTGCCTTGCAGTGCTGGGGTCCTGGGTTTGAATCCAACCAAGGACAACATCTGCATGGAGTTTGTATGTTCTCCCCGTGTTTGTGTGGATATCCTCCTACACTACATAGACATAAAAATAGGGAGCTTAGATTGTGAGCCCCATGGGGACAGCCCAATGCTAATGTCTGTAAAGCACTGCAGAATATAAGTGCATGAATTTAAAGCATTTTATTAGGTTTTTTTACTGCCTTTTTTTCTCGTATACAGACTGAATAATACATAGTGCCTTCATCTGGAAGGGAAATCTTATATACAGGCAGACAAGACTTTTCTGTACATCCCTTATTGCCAAAATAAATCACTTGAGGCATTCCTCCCCCTGTTGGTTAGATCAGGTATTACAAGGGGTAAATAGCTGAGATGAAGTTGGTGACAAAAGCCTGTGCCTTATAGATTGTGGTCACGTATGCTACTTTTGAGCCAAATGTAGAAGTGGATCCAGGAGGAAGAAGTATAAATGTATGTTCATTTTAGAGTATTTTACACACAGAATCTGACGCGTTTTCTGCACTGAAATCCACATGGAATATGGGTGCATTCAGCGCCCCATCCATTTTAAGCTATTTTAGCTATTGAAGTCTGCATTGCGGGAAAAAAATATGCAATGTGTCATTTCTTGCAGAAATTCGCAAGGAATCCGTAATTGCATGTGGATTAGCAGCACCATTGAAATTGGGCAGATCTGCAACATGACAAATTACAAAATCTGCCTGGACTGGATTTTTCTAAAGCCGTATCAATCAGCAGGCGTAGGTTTTGCGCTAGAATGTGCACCTCTTGGACCTCCCCAAACTAAACCCTGCCACATTTCCACTTCCCACTTTTGAAAAGCGGCAAGAGACGTCACAAATTGTGGCGAAACTACGAAGCAAACCAGAATTTGCAACTTTTGTGCATGACAAAAATGGCACAAATCGAACATTAAATTCCTTCCACTGACTTGTATACTAAATGGGATATTTAGCAGGTGATTCATGCTAATTTTGTGGTGTAAAAAAAGTTGCAATTTATCACGTTTGAAACATTTCGGCACAAATTTACGACTTTTCCTGTCATTTTTTTTTTAAACTGGCTAGGTTTAGCGTCTCTAACGTCTCTAACAGTCCATTAGAAAATGCCAGCCGGTGGAGATTTTAATGTGTAACTGTCATTCTTTTTTTTTATTTTTGAAATGTGTAGCGGCAGTGATACTGACCATTTTTGTAATATATGCTAATTACTGAAATTGTACATTTCTATTAGAAAAATAGGTGTAAAGTGGCCCATTTTGAGCCTTAAGAACGCTCCTCTGTCTTCAGTTTACATAACAGTGGAGACTTGATCAACACTGACTGTTATGTAAACAGAAGACAGAGGAGCGTTGCTAAGGCCCAAAATGGGCCACTTTAGAGCTATTTTTCTAATAGAAATGTACGATTTCAGTAATTAAAGTATATTACAAAAATGGTCAGTATCACTACCCGTATACATTACAAAAATAAAAAAAGAATTACAGTTACACTTTAAGTCAGTCCAAGGTGAGCGTCTCTTCATAAATTTGGCATGTTTTCTACCACCCAACATCAGTTTTAGGCTGCCATAAGAGAAGCCAAGGGGACAAATTCTCCCCTAATGTTGGATTGTGACGTCATATCATCTACATGATGCCTCATAGAGTTGCTCCATGCATTTCCGCCTCTTACATAGACATCTATAAAGCATGCCCTAATTTACTTAATTGCAGCCGCTCGGATAACACGGCGACATTACCCATTAATAAATGTAATTAATCACGTATATTAAGTGCTCCATGTAGGATAACTGTGTATCTCATGTTCCATGGTGTGTAGAATAATCCATTTTACTGAATTTAGAATAATATTTCTTCTAATGATTTATTCATTTGTACAGAACCAGGTGACATTAGGAAATCAATGATGTTGGCTAAGACGTATGGTCATACGTCTTAGTGGATGGTCATAGAAAAGCTCTTAGGGCTTATGCACACGAACGTATTTTCTTTCTGTTTTTTTTTTTTGCAGACCGTATGCGGAACCATTCATTTCAATGGGTCCGCAAAAAAAAAACGAAGGTACTCCGTGTGCATTCTGTTTCCATATGTATATATTTTCGTTCCGCAAAAAAATAGAACATGTCTTATTATTGTCCGCATTACGGACAAGGATAGGACTGTTCTATTAGGGGCCAGTTGTTCCGTTCCGCAAAATACAGAATGCACACGGATGTCATCCGAATTTTTTCCGGATCCGTTTTTTGCGGACAGCAAAATACATACCGTTGTGTGCATGAGTCCTTATGTGCAGAGAGCCTCAAGGAGAATAACCCAAACTGCTGCAGATGATTGCTTCTGAAAAAATTCAAGGGGTATCATCCTGTTTTGCGCTAGAAAAAAAATTGTGAATTAGTAGAATTTCTGGATTATCAGAGGCTGAATTAAAGGAACTTTACTGTTTTGCTGCGAGTTAATGGGAACAGTATTATGAAGCAGATTCATGGTTATATGTAGCTTAATGCTAGCTTCACACATCTTTTATTGTATTCTCTATTCTTCTTTATACCATTTTTGTGGTGTTTTTGCATCTTTAGTGTTTTGTGCTTTATTTTTTTATCTTCTATACATTAAAAAGGCATTTAAAGGGACAAACGCCTGCAGAAACTGTACACTGTACCTAGAGCATGCTACGTTTTGTCAGAAACACCAAAAACGCTAAAAAAAAAAGGCCTACAAAATGATTTGTCATTAGAGATTTTCATAAATCTCTTTAGACTTTATAACATTTGGATTAAAAAAAAAGAAAAAGAAAAAAAATCATATTCTTATTGCTCCGGAATTCTGAAGTCCCAAATTTTGGCATGCATAATGGAAAAGTGGATGTGGCTAGTTATGCTAATGAGACATACCCCAGATTTATGAAATGTGACATCAAAAAGTTACAAAATAAAAGACACTCTTTGACTTTGAGGGTTTGGTGTAAAAAAAATGGAGTAACGTCTCTAGACAATGGCGTTGCGCCAATTTTATCATAGGGTGTAAGATGGTTGACATTTGCTGCAGATTACAGCAATGCAGACTCAAGAAAAACTGACTGCAGAAATTTCCCTCATGGTAAAATCCCCCCTATGAGTCAAAAAGTAAAATTTTGCTGTCCTCTTCAGCTTCAAATAGCTATTTTCTAGGGGTTTTTCTTTTTACTATATCTCTGATTGCACCGATTTCCATTCTCTGTGCCTGTAATGTTCTTTCTTTGCTCAGATCCCACACTGCACTTTAATTAAGTTTATTTCCCTCATTAGAAAAATCTGTCTTTTTTTTTTCTTTTTTGCATAAATGTTTCAGGACTGAAAAACCAATTTCCGGATCCATGGTGTAATCCCTCCTGCACGGCTTCTTCCCTTTTCACCACAAGGTCAGAGGAGTCGCATTTGCTTCCTTCTAGATCCACGGCCATTGTTTCGCTGATTAGTTATTTTACATTTTCTTTCTCCTCAGTATAAACCTTACCCAAAAAAAAGTAACTGATTTAGGCTGCTTTACACACAGGGGAGATTTATCATGTGCAGTATTTTTTAAGTCAGTTTTTGTCGAAATCACAGGAAATATATAGAAACTGAAGTGAAGTCACAAATTTAGTCCCATGGTGTGCTAATATACAACACTTAATAAGCAATGCAGACTCAGGTGAAAAGGATTTCATTACCACATGCATTAAATATATATATATATATATATATAATGATTTTGAAATAGAAGTAGTTTAAATGTATTCTTCAGCAGGACAAAGTGATAATTTGCCCCCCACAGAGCCCTGATCTTAACATCATCCAGTCTGTCTGGGATTACATGAAGAGACAGAAGGATTTGAGCAAGCCTACATCCACAGATGATCCACAGAAGATCTGTGACTAGTACTCCAAAATGTTTGGAAGAACCTCCCAGCCGAGTTCCTTCAGGAACTGTGTGTAAGGCCTCATGCACACGAACGTGTGCCGGCCGTGGCCGTGCTGTGGGCCGCATACGGCGGGTCCGCAATAAACGGGCACCGGCCATGTGCAGCCCACATCATGGATCGCGGACCCATTCACTTCAATGGGTCCGCGATCTGGGAGATGCGGAGCGGAGGCACGGATCAGAACATCCGGATCAGTTTCTGGCCGTGCCTCCGCACCGCAAAAAAGTAGCGCAAGCGGACCCTCGGATGCGGATCCCGGACCCCATTCAAGTGAATGGGTCCGCAATTCGCATGCGGTGGCCTCACGGTCAGTGCCCGTGCATTGCAGACAGCAGTTTGCGGCCCGCAGCACGGGCACGGCCGGCACACGTTCGTGTGCATGAGGCCTAAGGGCTCGTTTACACGGCCATATTTTTCTTTCCGTGTCCGTTCCGTTTTTTTTGCGGACCATATGCGGAACCATTCATTTCAATGGGTCCGCAAAAAAATGGAAGGTACTCCGTGTGCATTCTGTTTCCGTATGTCCTTATTTCCGTTCCGCAAAAATATAGAACATGTTCTATTAGGCTAGTTTCACACGAACGTTGTGTTTTGCAGTCCACAAATTGCGGATCCGCAAAAAAAACGGATGTCGTCCGTATGGCATCCGTTTTTTTGCTGATCCATTGTAACAATGCCTATCTTTGTCCGCAAAACGGACAAGAATAGGACATGTTCTATTTTTTTTTTTTTTGCGGGCTACGGAACGGACATACGGATGCGGACAGCACACAGTGTGCTGTCAGTATTTTTTGCAGACCCATAGAAATCGGATCGGAGCCCGCAAAAAATACTGTCATGTGAAAGAGACCTTATTGTTCGCATTACAGACAAGGATATCACTGTTCTATTAGGAGCCAGCTGTTCCGTTCCGCAAAATATGGAATGCACACGGACGTCATCCGTATTTTTTGCGGATCCGTTTTTGCGGACTGCAAAATACATACGGTCGTGTGAGCAAGCCCTAAGTCTACCAAGAAGAACTGATAATGTTTGGAAGGCAAAAGGCGGTCACCCCAAATATTGATTGGATTTAGATTTCTCTTTTCTTCATTCATTCTGCATTTTGATGATTGATTAAAAAAAATAAACTATTAACACTTCTGTTTTTGAAAGCATTCTTAGGTCTCATTCACATTTCCGTTTTTCACTGATGAGTGCTGTCCGCATTTTCCATGGACATCACACGTACCCATTGATTTAAATGTGTCTGTTCACATTTCAGTATTTTTTTTACTGATTATGGCTACATTCACACGACAGTAGTTTTTGCCGCCTCCGACCTACATATTTTGCGGCTCAGATCCGGACCCATTCATTTCTAAGGGGCCGCAAAAGATGCCGACAGCACATCGTGTCCTGTCCGCATTCGTTGCTCCGTACCACGGCCCCCGCAAAAATAGAACATGTTCTATTCTTGTCCGCAATTGCTTTTGAATTGAATAGGCATTTCTATGATAGCCGCGGAACGCACATGGGCTGGTATCAGTGTTTTGCGGATACGCAATATGCAGATCCACAAAACACAACAGTCGTGTAAATGAAGCCTATGGGTCAGTAAAAAAAATAACGATGACAAGCAATACTTCACTACTTTGATTCGTGATGCAGACCAAACACGCCCATTGAAGTCTCGGGGTCCGTGAAAATCACTGACACACATCTGTGTTGTGTCCGTGGTGCGTCCGTTTTGCACTGAAGACTAATAGGAGATTCTCTGGAAATTAATTTTCAGCTGAGCAACGTCAGTGAATTATGGATGACACACGGATGGTAAAAACGGACACATGGACCATGGACATGGATCCTTCATGGATAAGACACGTACGTTTTTTTTTCACGCCTGCCTAAAACTTTTTCACAGCACTGTATCTATACTGTGTGTGTACACTATGCTAGATAAGGGTTAGTATGTGCTACTATGTTGATTGTGATGATTATTGTGTTATTACTGGGTAGTTTTCTTTACGCACACCTCTTACTTTACACCAATATTTTGCAAAAAAAAAATGTATGCAATTTTGGGCACAATCTGAAGCATTTTAAGACTCCTCTAAGCCGACAGATAAATGCGACTCCAGGCATCTACACCAGTTTTGTAGTGCAAATTGAGATAGAATCAGGCATTTGTACCATACTAAATCTCGCATGTCTTTTTTTCCCTATTTTCGTTTTTTTTTTCTTCTTTTGTTTCACTCATTTTCTTCGTTCATTGTCGTCACTGCTTAAAAAAATTGTGACCATATCTGAACATGTAATAACCTAATGCAGTGATTTTTTGGGGTGTTAGCCTTTCTTCTCCTCAGCTCAGCTCTCTTCAGTTTGGTTTCTCTAAAGAGTATGAAAAAGATATCAGTAATAAGAAGGAATACGTGTTGATTACCGGAGAAAGGTCAGGGAGCCGAGGGTAGTTATTCTGTGAGATTCGGGAACCATTTTTTTCCCCTAAGATAAGGAAACTTGTCTTCTACCAAAATGAGGATTTTTTTTGCCTTCGTCCAGATCAATATTGCAGGATGATCGCCTGAACTGGATGATCGTCATGTTACTATGTATCCGTCTGCAGGGTGTTGTCTGATAATGTGTGTCTGAGGAATATGTAATGAGATAAATAGCTAGATCTGCGTGACCATAGAGGGAGTGTACAGTCATGCAGATAGTAGAGATTTTCACAGAATTGCCTCACTTGGGCACGAGGTCTGCAGAAGGGTTGCCAACTGTCCGCAAATTCCTCGACAGTCTGAAAAAAAATAGGAGACTTGTTTCCTCTGTTCATGAAAAATATGTTGATGTCTCAGTAATTTTTACAACTATATGGGAAAGAATTTGGAAACCGGTCTATGCGGCTCTGCTCCGGAGGAAGCCGTGATTCCACCTCCTTCCATAGGAAGTGTCGGGTCTGGTTAACCCCATCCTCGGGCTCCAGTCTCTCTATAGGCACCGACCTTATGGCTTTAATTACAGGTTTGCTTCTGCTGCATTGCGTAGATTTAGCGTGAATGCAGAAAAGTTTGTTATAGCTTTAGTAAAGGAATCTAATAAATGATCTGCACCGTCCAGTCTGATTCCATGGATAGGCCCATGATGTCCAAGGAGCCCCAACATAAGCGGAAGTGTCTCCTCTTGGTCAAGGTCTGAATTTATTGTAATCACCGTCGTAATGTCAGACAAATTTACCATTCTGACACTTGGACCTTTATAAATTTGGAATATGTTAAATCCTGCCCTAGATTTACGCTAGAATTCTGTGCGTGCGCCAAAAATTCTGTCTAGTCTGAGTTTACACTGTCTAGAAGTTGGCGTAGTTTTACTCCAAAAATGGACCAAAATGTTGGCGCCGGGAGACACATTTAGGCCACTGTCATGTCTCTTTCCAATGAAGTCACGTCCCTTTTGTCGGACAGTTGGTAAACATGATGTAAAGAATTCACGCCTGTTTTTTTCTACTTATTAATTTTACTAAGCTTTTGCCATTTTTTCTGGTATTTTGACATCTTCTCTATAGGAAAAAAAGGGCAGAAGTGGTTCACACAAAAGCCGCTAAAGAAAAAGCTTCCATAAAAACTGCATGCAGTATACCATAGAGCAAAATGTGTTTTAGAAGGTGTTTTTATAATGGGTGTAGGGAGTCGGGACCCTTAAAACAGACGCAGTTGAGAAATCTAGCGTATACCTAATTAACATAGCTGACCACACCAACCTTACCGCCCACTATCCAAAAGTGGTGAGAGTGGCATAAAATTTGAAAATCTAAAAAAAAAATGTAGCAAAAATGACGTCCAAAATTTGCGTTTTGCGGACAAGGACAGGCATTGTTACCAGGGGCATAGCTAAAGGCTCATGGACCCTGGCGCAAGAATTCAGCTTGGGCCCCCCTTCCCTTAGTGCTCTGTGTGTCTTCTTATGCGGCACAAGGGTCTTTGGGCCCGGTAGCGACTGCTACCTCTGCATCCCCTGTAGCTACGCCCCTGATTGTTACAAGAGATCCGCAATAAATACGGATGTAACACAGACATCACACGGATATCATTCATTTTTTTTTGCGGATCCGTGCTTTGTGGACTGCAGAATACATACGGTCGTGTGCATGAGCCCTAACAATGCAAAAAACACTGCTCTGTAGTGTCAGTTTCACTCTTTTTAGCATATTTACTCACCCCTCTGCAGCTCTGGTCTCTTCAGTTTCTGTGAGCGGGCAGCAGCTATTCAGAATTTCCTTCTCCACTGTCTAGAGAGAGGTATAGATATATATTTCTATGAGTTTAGACATAGAGATGAATGACAGGTGTCTGGGCTGCTTCTCTATGGGAGCACTGAGGGGAAAAAATAGAGCAGGGAAGTTACTGAGCATGTCCGTCCACCACTGAATATAGGAGAAGGTGGACCTGAAGGATAAACAGCAGGGGGCGCTACCAGAGAGAAAAATGTAACAGTAATACTTCAATTGAAATGGCCTATTCATTGCATAGTAATACTTTTCACGGGAGAACCCCTTTCAATGCAAACCATAACCCCTATTCTCGCCATTTAAAAAAAAATGGCATATGTTTATAAAAGTGGATTAAACAGCAGAAAAAAAGTAAAAATTTGGCACGTACATGGCTGTATACTACATGAACAGCTAATGCCACAGTCGGGTGTTTCTCTTGCACAGATTAATAACGCAAATAACGCTCAGACCGCAGCATAAAACAGACGTGATGTGATTCGTGTTAAAGGGAGGAAAATCAGTGAAAAATGTCCAAGTTGTTTTTGATAAACATTTGTTGGAAGCAGATGAAAGGACGCGGCTGCTGAGTGTCACTGAGGGACCGCGCTCCTCTCGCACGCCTTGGAGATACACTTATTAGAAATTAAAAGGGGTTTTATAAATGAATTACGAAAGAAGTGTCCTAACATTCCCCCGACCCTGTGCGGTTATGTGAGGAAGTAGAATTAAGAAACCACTTCACTAACTGTGACCATCGATGATGATGATCATGACTAGAGAACGCCAGAGCACCATCCAAATCAGCAAGGTTTACATAAGCGGTGATTCACCACCATGTGAAACATGCTCGCCGGAAGTAGTATTCCTGTACGTAAAGAAGAATACTGCAATGAGGCTTCAGAGCTGAAATCTCCCAGCATGCCTTGGTTATGTAGTGTCTGCACAGAGCTAGCTCTGGTGATTTCTATTCTGGGAAGTGTCATATCTTTGCAACAAGCACGGTAATTATTCCACTGTAGGGGAGCAGTTAAGCTGTTAGGCAGGTGTGTCTGTCTGCAAGTTTCCTGACTGTTTCCAGAATCAATCAGCAGAACTTTAATTGCAGCTCTGAAGCATAATGCAAGCATATTAGTACAGGTAACTAATTTAATGTATGTACACAGTGACTCCACTACCAGAATAGTGAGTGCAGCTCTGGAGTATAATACAGCATGTAACTCAGAATCAGTACAGGATAAGTAATGTAATGTATGTACATAGTGACTCCACCAGCAGAGTAGTGAGTGCAGCTCTGGAGTATAATACAGGATATAACTCAGGATCAGTACAGGATAAGTAATGTATTGTATGTACACAGTAACTCTACCAGCAGAATAGTGAGTGCAGCTCTGGAGTATAATACAGGATGTAACTCAGGATCAGTACAGGATAAGTAATGTATGGACACTGTGACTCCACCAGCAGAGTAGTGAGTGCAGCTCTGGAGTACAATACAGGATGTAACTCAGGATCAGTACAGGATAAGTAATGTAATGTATGTACACAGTGACTGCACCAGCAGAATAGTGAGTACAGCTCTGGAGTATAATACAGGATGTAACTCAGGATCAGTACAGGATAAGTAATGTATGTACACAGTGACTGCAGCAGCAGAATAGTGAGTGCAGCTCTGGAGTATAATACAGGATGTAACTCAGGATCTGCTAAGTACTACATTGTGTCTATAAAGTTACCCAGTTTGTGATGTAGATTGATTCTGTGTGAAAGATTCTGAGATTGTGTCTATGATAGTCTGATATCCAAATCCCACCTCTTCAGTCTCAGGATGCAGCTCTTTTTTCCATTTTACTTTACACTGCAGCTCTGCTTGTTCATATTTTTGACTAATATTTAAAGCACAGGGTTAGCAGGAAGTCAGTACATGTAGAGCCCATTACAAGGACAGAAGATTATAAACCACCAGTGAAAAAAATCTATATTTATTATTGTCTTGCATCAAAATTCACCTCCTGCTTCCAATCTGCTCCCTGCACACAGAACCTCTATTCCTTAAAGCAGACAGCAGTACTGTCTACATCTTGTCCGTGTTTATGAGGCAGCAAGCATGTCTAATATGGCTCCATCAGTCCTGTTTTTGGTGGTGTACATGTCCTGAGGCGCGGGCCCAGGAATCTGGTACGTTTTCATCTGGAACTGTAGTTATGTTCCATTTTCTTCATTTAACCAGAAGTACATGGTTTCCCAATTTGATTTCTGTCTACAGATCCCTCGCTCAGCAGTCAGCGGTTTTCCGTAGGGACTGAATGTGGAGGTGAACATACAGCGGTCTTATATAACGCACCCCTTCTTCCATGTATGTAACCAGGGGTCATGACCTAATGTAGAGCAGAGAGGACTGGGGCTGCATACATCCTATATACCTCATGTCCGTACGCAATCCAGCTGAGCCGATAAATTTACTGCATCATACAGTTTCAGGCATTTGGCATTTTCTGAAGTTCTGCATTTATTACTAGTATAATGTGGTCACAACTATAGACAAACACAATCAAACTAAACTACACCCATCAACAATAAAATACCGCACCCAGATACAAATGTCGGCTTGCTGCAACACTCTGCATGCAGTTATGTCTCACGCAGATAAGTGAATGATTACAGGAGTGTTCTGATTAGACGCTCGCTCTTGCCACAAGAGGGCGTAAAAGTGCTTCTCCTGCTGCCCTATAAAAAGGCTCTCAGAGACTACTTTTGGGTAGTCTACCTCCTGGTTAGAGATTCTTGACTGCTAGACATACCTCTATGACCCACTCGAAGATATTTTGCCCAGTTGACAGACTTTTAGAGGGGGGAATCATGGGACTGAGATAAGCAGGATGTTTGTTTTAATCCCTGATCTATCTGTTAGAAGGTATTGGGAGCAGCGGTATGTGAGGGCACGCACACGGCGAACAAGCTCTGGAACGCCCAGACAGACCACCAGTAGAGAGGATCATTTGATTCTGCGACAAGCACGAGCAGCTACCACAGTTTTGTTGTCTATCATCCAGACACTGCTGGCCCCTTCATTACAGACCCTTGTCTCTGCCCGGACTATTTCCAGGTGCTTTTGCAGACAGTCACCGTCGCCTCCATTTGCAGTGGTGTCGTGAACTAGAAACCTGGACTGCTATAGACTGGGCCATATTGTATTTAGTGACAAATCCAGGTTTGGGATCCCACAACAGTTGGGTTCGAGTATGGAGGCCTCATGGTGAGCACTTTAATTCTGCCTTTGCTGTGACATGACACACAGTCCCCAATGCTGGTGTGATGATCTGGGGAGCCATCGCATACTACAGTCGGTCACCCCTAGTAGTGATATGTGTGACACTAGCAGTTCTTCCTTGGCCTGTTCGGTCCTCAGCAGTCCAGCATTTATGGGACCAGCTGGGGTTCCAGCTTTGACAATACAGTGCAGGAAAAAATAAGTAAACCCTTGAATTTAATAACCTGTAGATCTCCTTTCGTAGAAATCACCTTCACAAATTGTTGTGTTATACGAAATGCAGCATCACACTGATGTTTCCTGACTCAGACTACTTGTCTATTCTATCTGTGTGCTGTGTGCAGAATCTCCAGTGTATCATATGTGTTATGTATCATGAGATGCATCTTCAAACTGCTTAGGCCTCATGCACACGTTCCGCTTTCTATCCTTTTTTCAGGATCCTGAAAAAAGGAAAGAAAAAATGGACCCATTCACTTGTATGGGCGACGGACAGGCATCCGTTTTTTCACGGATGCCTGTCCGTTCCGTTTTTCAGATCCTTTTTCACTGGTGCATGTCCCATTTTCTTCCGTTTAAGGCCCCGTTCAGACGGCCATATTTTTGCGGGTCCGCATTACTGTGGGCCCGCAAAAGTACGGGGTCCGCCCGGCGTGTATTCCGCAGCACTCGGAACACACGCCATGCGGCCCCATTGAAAATGCCTATACTTGTCCGTGCATACGGACAAGTATAGGACATGTTCTATCTTTTCTTGCTGAGCCGCGGCACGGAGCCGGAAAGGATGTATCCATATGTCATCCGTTTTTTGCGGATCCGCAAAAAACAGAAGGATGAATAACATCTTTTTTTTTCAGCCCTCCTGGAACGGAATCCGCAAATACGGATGACATGCGGATGCCTTTCCGCATGTCTTCCGCATTTTTTGCGGATCCATAGACTTTCATTGTGCTACGGACCGCAATTTGGGAAAAAAGTAGGACAGGAGGATTTCTGTTTGCGGATCTGCAAAACGGAACGGAACAGATTAACGGATGCGGACAACATACGGTGCAATGTCCGTAGATTATCAGGACCCATTGAAATGAATGGATCCGCAAAATATCCGCAAAAACCGTCCGCAATTGCGGAACGGATGCGGATAGATTGCGGATGTTTTAAACGGACGTGTGAATGTAGCGTAAACGTGACGGATGGCTCCATTGAACTCTATAGGAGCGTCCGTGAAAACGGATGGAAACGGGTATGTATCCGTTTTCCATCCGTTTTCCATCCGTTTTCACGGATAGGTTGCTTGGAGACACAGAACCAGTCAGAACCAACCTAAATTTAAAAAAACGGATCCGTTTAAACGGATGGAAAACGGATGAAAAACGGATCCGTTTAAACGGATGGCAGTCCGTTTTATTGGATAAAAAACGGATTGAAAAAAAACGGACTGTAAAAACTGAACGGGTGCAGACGGAACGTGTGCATGAGGCCTTACCCCTGACTCAGATTGTTTGCATATTCTGTCTGTATTTGCTCTGTGCAAAATATCCAGTGTATCATATGAGATTCAGATTCCCACTTCTCTTCCCTGACTCCCATTGACTCACACTACCTATCTATGATATCTCTGTGTGTTGTGTGCAAAATATCCAGTGTATCTTATGAGATGAATATTGTTCATAGCCTGCTCATCCATATGCCCCAAAGATTCCTGCTGCTCAGACTCTGCTTGTGAGCGAACCACACTATACAAAAAGAAGTGTCTAGTGTCTTGAAGATCCTAAAATTGTTGCTCTATTCAGACTTAAATCCATAACTGTATAAGTAGCCAAAAGACAGAGATGTAGCTTCATATTGCTGCCCCTGACTCACACTATGTACATGTCTGTACTATCTGTGTGTGCAGAATCTCCAGTGTATCCTATGAGATTCAGCTTCATATTGCTCTCCCTGACTCACAGTGCATGTCTTTACTATCTATTTGCGCAGTGCTCAGAATCTCCAGTGTATCCTAAGAGATGCAGTTTCATATTGCTCCCTCCCGACTCATACTACCTGCCTGTACTATATGTGTGTGCTGTGTGCAGAATTTCCAGTGTATCCTATGGAATACAGGTTCACACTGCTCTGCCCTGACTCACACGGCTAGTCTACATCATTCGTGGCCAATGCATTCTTTGAGATGTAGTATCAAACTGAAGCTGCATCATATAGGATACACTGAGACTCCGCATTGCATGTTAGGGGACAGCAGTTTTATCTCAGTAATCAATGATGTCCTTAGATAGTGATTAGGGTAGAGCAAGTACAGTGTGATGCATTAGAGGAACCGTATCTGAGGGGAAGAAGGAATCAAGATGGTACATAAATAGCAAATCACCTAAAACAGGTATACAGTATACATACCTTTTAAGACAAAGATGTTGCCAACAAATAAATACTATACCATATGCCTGATTGAGCTAAGTCTTTGTATCTGTAGTCACCTCATAGGTTACAGTCACAACCTGCAGTATGGATTGTTAAAGGGATTGTCTGGGATTCAAACAGGCTGGAAACCTGTAAATGAGAAGCCAAAAAAAGCCTTGAATATAAAATTAAATACAAAAAAACCTTGTAATCTACTTACCATATGAATTATTTCTTTGTCCCCCACTGCCTTCTTCGATCTTGTCATGACTGGGGCGCAGTAAAGATATGTCTCGTTCCCAATCATGTGATATCTCGGCATACAAATCAAATACTGCGAAGGCCAAAATGGAGAAATATTGCATGTATGACGTGTAAGCCCGTGTTCTGCCTGACTAACCTTTGCAGGGTCTCACAAGCTGCAGATAGCAGCATCATCACTACAGATGATGAGACGACAACGGACAGCAACATCAGAAATGGAAAATAGCATGTTAAGAGGCGGCAGTGTCAGGTCCGGGTTAAGTGTTCCTCAGGTGCGCCTGACCCTTGATAAATTGGATTTGATGGGTCTTGGCGAGGATGTGTACAGCTGATAGACACCAATGAAACAATGCTGGGTTATTTTCCACCTATATATTTCTGTGGTCGGCACTAGACTAAGGGCTCATGCACACGACCGTATGTATTTTGCGGTCTTCAAAAAATACGGATGACGTCCGTGTGCATTCTGTATTTTGCGGAACAGAACAGCCGGCCCCTAATAGAACAGTCCTATCCTTGTCTGTAATGTGGACAATAACAGGACATGTTCTATTTTTTGCGGAACGGAAATACGGACATACGGAAGCAGAATGCATGCGGAGTAACTTCCGTTTTTTTTGCAGACCCATTGAAATGAGTGCTTTTGTATGCGGTCCGCAAAAGAAACGGAATGGACATGGGAAGAAAATCCGTTCGTGTGCATGAGCCCTAAGGGATAGAACGTAGCGCATGGTTTGCGATGTGGTGCATGGTGCAATGGTTTATATTTCATCTACGTCAAAGCAAATATTCACAAAGCGTCTGCACAAAATATGTAGATAGCATACAGAATGCCTACATGCAGAATAATGGATCTTTCCATTCACTGACAGTACGCAGAGGTTTTGAAAACGATGAGATAAAATGTACTGTTCATTAGAAAATTGTAAAACTGAATCATTAGACTTTGTCAATGGAAAATAAGAGAGAGCCTTTTTAAGTCTTTTCTTATCTTTCTGCAGTGAACCAGAGGACAACTGAGATGGGTTAATTACTGCTAAAAGGGTAAAGTTAATGTTTCTGAGTTAAATAAATTATTGTGATTTGTTGTTAAAGCATTTTTTTCTTTATGCACTGTGTATACCAAAGATCAATCTATGGCAATATGTTAACAATGATGGATTTGGTTAGGTTTCCAGAGTGATGGCTTTGGTCTGCCCCTTGGTTAGTGAGTCAAGTTTTTCCAAACCTACAGACAAGATCTACATGTGCAAACTCCTGCAGACTAGACCCAAGCACAGAGAACCTTTCTCTCTGAGACTACAGCTGAAAACTTTGCCACCAGAGTATAGTGAAGGAAAGAGACCCAACATCTTAGAACAGGGATCAGCAACCTCTGGCGCTCCAGATGTTCTGAAACTACAACTCCCAGAATGCTCCATTCACTTCTATGGGAGTTTTGAGAACAGCCGAGCATGTTTGCATGCTGGGGGTTGTAGTTTCACAGCAGCTGGAGTGCCGAAGGTTGCTGATCCCTGTCTTAGAAGGTCCAGAACCATGAACCAAGATCTTGCAAGACAACGTCAGTTTGGTACTGCTCATTTATGGCAACAGACTTTACTGCTGTGGAAAGGGTATAATACCTCCAGCACCCGCCAAACAGGCTGGAGATTTAAAATCTGCACCCCTCACACTGGAAACTGCAGAGAGGCTTAACAAGAACAGGATTGCACAACTGTGTTTATCTTGGAAAGATTTCAAAGTGTATTTAGAGTCAGACTCAGGGACTACTACTACCATCATTGCCGCTGTCCATGTACAGCTATTGGAGAGAAATAAGCTCTATGATATACCTCAGGACTGTACCAATTGATGCTGCTTGTACTGCAACTCTCATCATCAATTTAGCAAAGAAAAACTGTATTTATTGCAACTAACTTCATTCAGGAGCCCCAAAAAGTCAGGGAGTGACCTGAGGGAATAAAAGGTTCTTCCTCCATGTGCACAGCCCAAGTGAGGACTGCCACCATGAACTAATACCACTACTACCACTATTATAGCCACTACCACTCCTCCCAGCCTCGTCTCCCCTCTGGGCCACTCCATTTGTACCAAGGATCAACGTAGGGCAAAGGGGGCTCCAGAGCAAAAATTAAAATGGTGCCGTGTGATGGTTCTCGCTGTCACACGCAATCACCCTGGGACAGGCTAGGTGGATGATTTATACCTTCCTACACCCCTTCCTACACCTCGGGGACAAGGGCCGAAGGCTACAGGGGTCGTCCGTTTATAAAACTGCCGTTCCCCCACAGAAATTCTGATTGCATCTAAGTATGAAGCTCAAAGCATAGCTACAGAGGGTGGCGGGTGGTTGCACCCAGGCGCTGGCATCCAAGGGGGTCCAAGCTCTCCTCTGGCACATACAATGAGAAGGCTCCAGTATAAAAATGGCACGTGGTGGGCGGCATATAACAGATTTTGCATTGGGGCTGGAAGCTTCAGGTTTGTATCTCTGATTGATACATTGTAATTTCTCATATTTTGTTATTATCTTTCATACACCATCTTGCAGTGCGGGGGGTTAGAAGGTGAGGTCCTAGAGGTATCAATCTCCATATCCTGTAAGGCTGCATTCACATATTTCAGTTGATGGTAACTGCATAAACTCCTCTGCACTGAGCTCCCCCTAGTGGTGGCTGCAGGCAGACAGCTTTTTAACAGATGGGAAGCAGGAGATTTATCAGTGTATTTAGGGCAGTTGTCTGGTGTAAAATACATTGAGAAATATGATGTTCCACTTGAGGTGTGGTGTGACTTTTTATTAGATTTTTATTATTCAAATTTCTTTTGCTTAAATAAAAAAATACAGGTTAATTCGCCAGAAATCTGGATGGTGCACTTTGCATTCTACACTGTTTAGGAGCGATTGACTCATGTATACTGGGAAACTGGGTGGGACCCATAGGTCCAGGGTCATGGCAAATTTGAGCCTATGGCTCACCGGGGTGAAACGCCTCCAGCTTCTGATGCTTCCATCAGCTGCTCAACGGACTTATGTGAACGCACCCTAAGTGCATCTATATCCTGCATACAGCCAATTAGAGCATTTCATTTTAATATACAGAAGATTCTCCTCTCTGCTGACACGGAGGGTACATGGGAATTAGTGTAACTCGCTCATGATTCAGGACTTAAAAGTCACTTCTGAGGGGATAGGTATTAATAGCATAACGCATGTGAATGTGGAACATGAAATTTAAGATGTGGCTGTGTTTTTCAGAGTTACGCTGCCCGCAGCTCCTTCCAGAAAAAGAGAATATCAGTCAGACAGGAGACCACCATCAGAGGGCGAGGCGTGAGGTGGGGCGACCCACAGCAAACATCTCTACAGTCCTAATGCAGTGGAGATCTCCACCCGAAACATATAATATCCCACTTACGGCACAATTTGCAGCGTCCGCACCTCGTATAGGAAGAGATTCCAGTATCCACCAGTGACAACCACATCTGATGATTGTAAAATTCCTGTTATCTGCATTTATAGGACAGGGTGGGGCTGGATTAAGAAATATTCTGGATTATCTGTCATATGAAATGTTATAGACATATAATAACATAGAAGATAATTCATCCCAATTGTGATGTCACCGCACAATCTGAATCTATCACTTTCTGCTCAGTCTTAGGGCTCATGTACACACGCGTTGTTGCGATCCACATCCGAGCTGCATTTTTTTGCGGTTTGGATGTGGACCCATTCACTTCAATGGGGCCACAAAAGATGCAGACATCCATTGCTCCGTTCCGTGGCCCCGCAAAAAAAAATAGAACATTTTTGCGGACAAGAATAGGCATTTCTATTATGGGCAGCCTGTTCCGTTCCGCAAATTGGGTAATGCACACGGGCAGCATCCGTGTTTTGCGGATCCGTAATTTGCGGACAGCAAAACACAGCGCGGTCGTGTGCATGAGCCCTTATATTGCAGTTCTATGCTGTAAAAAAGCACTGGATTAAAAGGATTTTCTAGAGGGTCGGATTAAGGGCTCATGCACACAACCAGTGCTGGCCCGTGGCCGTATTGAGGCCCGCATACGCTGGGTCCACAATACACTGGCACCGGCCGTGTGCAGCCCGCATCACAGATCGTGGACCCATTCACTTCAATGGGTCCGCAATCACGGAGATGCGGAGCGGAGGCACGGATCGGAACACCACGGAAGCACTAAAGTGTGTGTCCATGGTGTTTCTGGCCGAGCCTCCGCACCGCAAAAAAGTAGTGAATGGGTCCGCGATCCGAATGCGGCGGCCCCACTATCAGTGCCTGTGCGTTGTGGACCGCAAATTAAGGTCCACAGCACGGGCACTGAACGCACACACTCGTGTGCATGAGCCCTAAAGGAACTGCACCATGGTTTTCAGCATATACATAGATATGCATATATATATGCATATGCATATATATAGATATATAGATGATAGATCTTAAAGACCTAACCTCAGGAAAAGCCATCAATATTGGATCAGTAAGGGTCCAACACCCGGCACTGCACCGATCAGTTAAAACTATGCAGTGTACGAAGCTGGAGGCAGACAGCACCGTACAATGTGTAGTGGCCATACAAGGTACTGCAGCTCAGTTCACATTCAACTGAATGGGAGCTGATCTGCAGTCAGGGGCATAACTACCATAGCGGCAGACCATGCGACTGCTATGGGGCCCAGGGCAAGAGGGGCCCAGACTTAGTCAGGATCATCTCCTCTTCTACTGTAGGTGAAAACTTGGTCAGGACTCTACCCTCTAAAGGAACAACTTTTGGCAAATAAGGCAGAGGAAAAATGGCCCAAGGGTCATTGAAAGAGGTTTAGGCAGAAACCCTTCTGTCCTGTGTGGGGGGGCCTGGTGTGATTCTTGCTATGGGGCCTTTACTTCTCTATGTACGCCACTGGATGCAGTACCCTGGCTCCAGAATCTACATAGTGAATGGAGCCTTCTGCTTACACTTCATATACTGTAGAGTTTGGTACTGCAGCTGCCCTCTGGATGGGTCATCCATATTTGTAGCCCGGACAACCCCTTTAATTTCAAGTCACACACTTAAATGGTCTGTACCAAGAAAAAAGCATTGTAAAAAAAAAAGCATGATAGGAGATAAACATCTGATCAGTGGTCTTCTCATCGCTGGAATCCCCACCTATCATGAGAATGGAGGTTCTGATTTCCCCAAACCAATGCAGCCATTGTCGAGCATGCGTACTGCCACTCCATTCATTTTCTATGGGACAGCCATGCTCAGAGCTGCCATCCTATAGTCCAGGAGGTAAGCATGGCATTTGTATTAAGTGCTCATCTGAGGATCCTGACAGTCTTTAGATAAACCAGAACCTTCCTATTCACCAACAGCAAGCAGAGATTTTAAATTCTAGGACATGAGAAGAGGATACTTGGATAATGACTCTTTCCAGTGCCGGGACTTACAGAATTTACCGTATATGAGGCCATCATAGAATATTCTACCTTCCTCTTTGGGTCTGTTTCCAGGACTTTCATGTCTTCTCTACCCATAAAGCTACTTGAATAAGCAGCCCACGAGGGTGGGGAGCAAAGCTGGGAGTCCTGAAGGAGAAGATGAAGCTGTTATTCTGCAGACATGGCTGGAAAAAGGCTGCTGCATAGGGCAGAGCGCCTGGTGATCCTTTCCTTGTACTGCCCAAAGAAGGCCTTTGTGTACTTTTGGATCTGGTGCCAACTAGTCCTGGCAGGGCTCGGATACTCCTGTAAAAACCTCATTTCGACAAGAGAGAAAAAAAAACGCTCTAAAAGTGGGACCAGGGTGGGGAGGGATCTGAGGGAGACAACACCGTCCTCTATTCTGGGATGGCTCTCACCCCTCCACCATAACGGTGGAGGACCAGGGGGGGAGGGTGTTCCCTCAAGTTTTCAAAGCCGTCTCTAATATATGTAAAGAAAGCTTTTGAGAGTCATCACTAGTTAATCAGCTGTCAGCGGCCGTACAGTGACAGTCCTACCACATTCACCAGTATAGAGCTGGGGGATCCTTTCATCTCAATACATGCTTATCCCACCAATGGAAAGTGATGGAGGCCGCGCGTATGACTGCGCCTCCTTATTGTGCTTGTATTATATATGTATACTGAGTCATGGGACGGCTACACAGCGAAACTTTTCCCTAATCTCTCAAACACATGAACCACAGACAGTAAATAAGCGTACAATGAAACCCCTCCAAAAGACCGCCTCACCCAGAGCAGTTCAGTTCTATACTGGCCATCTTCTTTGAGAAGACCATCCCCTAGAAGACCACTTTTATTCCAGGTTTGGGGGAATGTCTCAAAGACGTTTCACTGCAGATTGAAAGACGGACCCTTAATAAAATAGTATTGCCAGAAACACTCCTGTTGCCTGCAATGGAAATTCCGAAATGTCTGCACCTTCCCTCCTCTCCGTCGTCCAATTGCAGACTACAGACTGCTGTAAGATCTAATCTGTTTAGGCTGGTTTCACACAAAGTTTTTTTCTGTGTTTTTGGAATATTTTGTTACTTTAGAATCTATAGAGAATTAGGCCCCTTTCACATGGACGGTACAGATTGGCTCTGGATGCGTTCAGTGAAACTCGCACCATTTTGTACGCAAGTTCAGTCAGTTTTGTCTGCGATTGCGTTCAATTGTTTTCCACGTGGGTGCAATGCATTTGATGCATTTGATGCATTTTTCACGCGCGCGATAAAAAAACTGAAGGTTTGCAAACAACATCTCTTAGCAACCATCAGTGAAAAACGCGATATATCCGCACTTGCTTCAGGATGCAATTCATTTTTCACTGAAGCCCCATTCACTTCTATGGGACCAGGGCTGTGTGAAAAACACAGAATATAGAACATGCTGCGTTTTTTAACGCAACGCAGAACTGATGCGTGAAAAAAATGCTCATGTACACAGACCCATTGAAATGAATTGGTCAGGATTCAGTGCGGGTGCTATGTGTTCACGTCACGCTTTGCACCCGCGCGGAAAACTCGTTCGTGTGAAAGAGGCCTTAGGAAATACACTATGGACAAAGCATTTTTTGCATGCCCTGGATATGGCGTCTCTTAGGTTTCTCTATGGGAGATTTAAAAAAAACACCTGTAAGAAAATAGCTGTAAAAAAACTGCATTGTTAATGGTTATGTGGCACCCACATTACCGCACAGCCAACAACTAATCACTGTGGTCCTAATTAGTTAATTGGAGCCGCTGCAGCTCATAGGACTGCACAGCAGTCGACTTCACCATGGCCACAGGGCAACCGCTGCACATTGGACTGCATGTTGGAAAATCTGATGTGTACTTGTTGGAGAATCTGGGGTTGACCCTCATTTAATTTGGTTAAGCCATGTTTGGGCACCCACTGTGGTGTCCATGAGGAAACCAAGCCAAATGGGACATGTCCTTTCTTGATGAGGCTTTGATATTCATATAGAAAAAAAAATCCGCTCCTGTGTGAATGGCAGAGCAGATTCCTACTGAAAGCAATGGGATACAGATTTCATGTGGAAAATCTGTAGTGTGAACGTGATCTTACAGATACTCAGGGACATTAGGGTAGATTCACACGTGGCAGATTTTCCGGCAGAAGTTTCTACGACTGTCCCATTCATTTGAATGGAATCTGCAGAAATCCATGTGCTTGCCTCTAAAACCACCCCACCTTGCGGGACATAACTGGGAAGAAGTTTGGTCTTACCCCCCAATTAGCTTTATTGGATCTGTGTAAGGCCTCATGCACACGAACGTGTGCCGGCCGTGCCCGTGCTGCGGGCCGCAAACTGCGGTCCGCAATGCACGGGCACTGACCGTGAGGCCACCGCATGCGAGGGTCCGCACCGCAAAAAAGTAGTGCTTGCACTACCTTTTTGCGGTGCGGAGGCACGACCAGAAACACCACGGAAGCACACCGTAGTGCTTCCGTGGCGTTCCGATCCGTGCCTCCGCTCCGCATCTCCCGGATCGCGGACCCATTGAAGTGAATGGGTCCGCGATCCGTGATGCGGGCTGCACACGGCCGGTGCCCGTTTACTGCGGACCCGCCGTATGCGGCCCGCAGCACGGGCACGGCCTGCACACGTTCGTGTGCATGAGCCCTAATGATAAGTCCTTACATGGGGATAGTAGACGTCTGGTCTTAAACCTCTGTGCAGTGGCAAGGACGGTATTGGCTATCTTTTGGAAATCAGATAAAACTCCACCCTTATCGGTATGGCAGTTGAAATGTGATCAGGTATTCCGATTGGAAGAAATAGCGCATATAGTTGGGTTACTAACTCTTCTCATATCTTTCATAGAATTTGGGATGCTTGGAGCAAATATAGGAAAACGTAGGACTAAACGCCCTTCACTACTCATGTTATATTGGTGGGTTAATAGTCCCATACCTTTATAGTAGATTGTGAAGTCAGTCGGCTGAACGTGGGTCAGGTTTCATGTTTCAGGTTTCATTCGTAGGGCTTCCGATCCATGCCTCCGCTGAATATCTTGTTGTGGACTCCTTCAAGTCAATGGGTCCACATCCGTGATACGAAGTGCACACAGCCGCTGCCTGTATATTGTGGACCCGCTGGTTGCAGTCTGCAATATGGGCACAGGGCAAACACGCCCTTAGGGCTCAGGCACACGACCGTATGTATTTTGCGGTCTGCAAAAACAGATCTGCAAAAAATACGGATGATATCCATGTGCATTCCGTATTTTGCGGAACGGAACAGCCGGCCCCTAATAGAACAGAACTATCCTTGTCCGTAATGCAGACAATAATAGGACATGTTCTATTGTTTTGCATATGGAAACGGAATGCACACGGAGTAATTTCCGTTGTATTTTGCGGACCCATTCAAATGAATGGTTCCGTATATGGTCCGCAAAAAAAACGGAACGGACATGAAAAGAAAATACGTTTGTGTGCATGAGCCCTTATTCCGAAGGTTCTGATTACTATTGCTATTTAGCAATTTCCCAAACATTTCCTGCAAAGTATTAACCAAAGTGGGGCTTGAATTTAAAGAAGTGAAATATCTTCTTGGTATTTTATTACAGCCGCATGCAAAAGAGAGAAGAAAAAAAAAAGCAGCCATCTCTTTGAGTCGCACTTGTGATCCTTTTTAACAGCTGTTAGAGGAAGAATTGAGGGGATTTCTTTTTTTATGGTGCAGGAATTAATAGAGGTTTGGAGAATTGGGTTCACAGCGACTCTGAAATCCGGAGAATGGAATTATATAGCGACAGTCATTATACTGTGATAAAAGAGGACCATTTTACACCTGTAAAGTCAATGCACCAATAGCTCTTTCAGCCCTGTGGCAAAGCAACCCAATGCGAAGTGCGGAGAGGTCTGTGCGGCCGCTCCCCCCCTCCACGCCGCATAATGAATTATTCCCCAATCGCTTAAAAAGTAACGACAGAAAGAGCAATTTACATCTGAAACTCTCATACATTTGATTTCATGTAAATATTCCTCAGATCAGTAAGATTACTAGTAAAACCCAAAGGCAGAGAGCAGAATATAGGGCGATATTACATCTAAGTGTGCGATCACGTGAGCATTGCAGCTATTAATAATAACCCTATGATAGTTTCCTTAGTGCAGTGAAGCCGCTATTACCGAAATATCGTAAAGGGCTTTCGATCGTAGCATAAAATCTCTGTTTTTATGCTTTGATCGGCATTGTGGGTGTTCCCTCTAAATTGAGCACCCTTGAATGGCTAGAATAAGGTCCCCTTTCACATAGGTCCGTTGATCCGACTCCAGCGTAAGTTTATAGAACGCCAGAGAGAAACTGAAGCTAGAACTGAGCCCATCGTTTTCCAGGGGACCATTCGCATTCATTTGACGTACCACTTGTGCCAAATACCTGCATGCTACAAGTCTATAGATGGCTGTGCACATACACATATATCATTCTGTCTGGCTCCGCTAGAAAAAAAAACTGACGTATGAGCACAGAGAGCAAAGGGTGGATTCACACATGGCAGATTTTTTAATTTTTTTTGCAGAAATGTCTGCAACTGAAAATCTGTTCCATTCATCTGAATGGGCTTGCACATTAATTTCTGCATGTTACGGCTCATGCACACAACCGCGATCTGCCAAGAACGGTTCAGCCAAGAATACGCATGACATCCGTGTGCATTCCGTATTTTGCAGAACGGAACAGCTGGCCCCTAATAGAACAGTCCTATCCTTGTCTGTAACGTGGATAATAATAGGACATGTTCTATCTCTTTGTAGAACGGACATACGGAAACGGAGTGCACACGGAGTAACTTCCATTTTTTTACGGACCCATTGAAGTGACTGGATCCACATACGGTTCACAAAAAAACGAAGCAGAAATGGAAAGAAAATACGTTTGTTTGCATGAGCCCTTAGGCTGAATGAAAAAGTTGCAGAAATTCTTGCAACAAAATCTGCTGTATGTGAATTCACCTAAAACTGCATAATATGCAGTTTTACCGCTTTTCTGTTTCTTTTCCGTGTTTTTCTTCTCTACAGACGTCAGTTTATGAAGGATTTCAAGGGGCGATGATCATCACAGTAAGGCTTCATTCACACGACCGTATTTTGTTTCCGTGTCCGTTCCGTTTTTTTTGCGGACCGTATGCGGAAGCATTCATTTCAATGGGTCCGCAAAAAAAACGTAAGGTACTCCATGTGCATTCCGTTTCCGTATGTCCGTATTTCCGTTCCGCAAAAAAGATAGAACATGTCCTATTCTTGTCCGTTTTGCTGACAAGGATAGGCATTGTTACAATGGATCCGCAAAAAAAACGGAAACACGGATGCCATACGGAACGTCATCCGTTTTTTTTGCGGATCCGCAATTTGCGGACTGCAAAACACATACGGTCGTGTGAATGAAGCCTAATGGGCAGTATAGTAACATGTAATTACATGCACTGCACCGCATCTCTGTGATTGCGGACCTATTGAAATGAATGAGTCCAAGATCCGTGATGCGGGCTCCACACAGCCGGTGCCCGTGTATTGCGGACCCGCCGTATCCGGGTCGCACAACAGCCGTGTGAATGAGCCCTAACTGAAGTGTGAACTGGGCCTAAAGGTAGTGAGGCATTGCCATCTTTATTTAGTTTTTAGTGCCTATGTGTATGTGACAGATCCTGCTCTCCATCAGTATTAGGGCTCATGCACACGAATTTGTGGTCCACAATGCACGGTCACTGACTGTGGGGCTGCCGCCAATCGTTGGTGTGTATAACAAAAGATCTGTGTGTATAAATGGCCATCTGACCAATGATTGGTCAGATCCGTCACATGACGCACAACAAGCGCATTCTGCAGATGCTATTGACTAGAGTCCATTGGGCTACTGTAATGGCGTTGGTCATTTAACTATTAAGGAAAATGATGCCTGCTGCGCTATTTTTTTTTTTAAAGCATTTTATTAAACTTTTATATCAATTACATCAAGGATGCTCAACATGCGGCCCTCCAGCTGTTGCAAAACTACAGCTACCAGCATGTCTGGACAACCTACAGCTATTAGGACATGCTGGGAGTTGTAGTTTTCCAATAGCTGAAGGGCTGGAGGTTGAGAATGCCTGAATTACACAAACAAGATAAACACCAGTCATTTGTTTGTTGCGATATATCAAGGTAAGGCCCAGTTCACACTTCAGTTATTTGGTCAGTTATTTCCATCAGTTATTAAGAGCCAAAACCAGTAATGAAGCCTCCAAGGAGATCAGGTATAATGGAAAGATCTGCTCCTGTTCTGTGTTTACAGCTATTCCTGGTTTTGGCTCATAATCACGGATGGAAATCACTGACCGAACAACTGAAGTGTGAACTCGGCTTAATATATCTTATCATGTCATCACTTACCAGTACATCCAGAGGTCCTGCCCTGTTTTTTTTGCAGGAAATGTGGAAGAATATATATATATATAGTGTATATTTATTAGGGCTCATTCACATGAACGTATTTTCTTTCTGTGTCCATTCCATCTTTTTTGCAGATTAGATGAAGAACCATTCATTTCAATGGGTCCACAAAAAAACGGAAGTTATTCCGTGTGCATTCCGTTTCCGTATGTCCGTATTTCTGTTCTGCAAAAAAATAGAACATGTCTTATTATGGTCCGCATATCAGACAAGGATAGGACTGTTCTACTAGGGGCTAGCTATTCAGTTATGCAAAATACGGAATGCACACGGATGTCATCCGTATTTTTTGCAGATCTGTTTTTTCTGGACCGCAAAATACAGACGGTCGTGTGCATGAGCCCTTATACTCACATATATTCTGCAGCACTTTACAGACATTATCATTAATATATGTATATAGATAGATAATAGATACAGATAGATAATAGATAGATAGATTAATAGATAGATATATAATAGATAAATATGAGATATATAGATAGATAGATAGATAGATAGATAGATAGATAGATAGATACGTAGATAGATAGATTAATAGATAGAGATAGATATATGTATATACTCTGCACTTCACCTGGAAAAATCTTGACTGATTGTTGACTGATCCAACCAAATAAATAAATAAAATACTAATCTGTTCAATACATTTTATTTATTTATTTTATCTGTTACAAAATAATTAAATAACAAATACATTCTATATTATTGTATGATGTTATATAAACTGATACAAAAGTGTGTGTCTGCACCAGTTTACTCTAAATCCCTTTTTTACAGGATCCAAAATTATCACAAAAGAGAAGGATAATTGCTCGTTGGCATCAGTATCCAGTTTGCATTAAATGCACTAAAATCGAAGTAAAGCCTCCAACTAGTACATTCAAGTCCAGAAAGTAGATGCCTTTCATTTCCTTAACGATGTACAGCGATAATCTGTGCATTAAAGTACTGGAACTATTGGATCAAGTCGACTGAAATCTTGTAAATCGATGATGACATCGATTGGATGGGAAATATGACAGCAGTGTGACAATTGCACATGGGATTTGTGCAGACGATCATATTGCATCAAAATCGCTTTGTCTATGGCCAATGTCTGATGAGCTGCCTCCATAAGGTCGTTGGTAAAAATAAAAAGGGAAGCCTGGAGCAGCAGGGACACAAAGAGGACATCTCTGCTGCTTTGTCCGGCTCCTCATGCAGACACAGAGGAGGCTTCACTTCTGATTGTCTCTGCCTGCCTTCCCTGGAGAGGATCCCTGGGAACAGAAATTAATTCTCATTACACACAAATTAAAAGCATCTCTGGCCGGACTGCTGGCATGATGATGATGATGAGACAGGGAGGATCCTGCAGCCCACACATTGCACCCAGCACATCTGCCATCCTTACCTGCACAATGTTCAGGTGACTATTACCTCCCTGTAATCTCCTCTTATTTTATGATTTCATTTCTGCCTCCTTATCCTGCTGATGAATGGCCGCTTAATGGCATTATATATGAAGTGACAGGAGCAATCTGCCTGCTGTAATCACTGCTCTAATGAGAGGCTACAAGGTGACACTGGTGGCCAGAAGTGACAGCAACACTGGGGAGAGGTGCTTAGGATGACAGAGGGATGGGGGTCGTTGGTTCCGATTCTCAGTCCTTCTATGTCAAGAACTGTGTGCCGGTAAATAGAGATAATAAACTATTACAAGCCAAGAAAACAAAAGACAATAATAAGAAGCATTATACTAATCATCATAATATTACGAAATAATAACAATACTAATAATGCTAATAATACTAAATACTAACAACACTAATCATCATATACTAAATAATAACAATACTTACAATAACCATATTACTAATAAGTATAACAAAAATAATAATAATCATTACTATTAATACTAATAATAACTTATAATACTAACAATACCAATCATCAAAATAATGCTAAATACTAACAATACTAATCATCTTAATACTAAAAAATAACAATACTAGTAGTAATAATAACAACAACAATAATCATACTAATAATATTAAAATTAACAAAAACAATAATAATCATTACTATAATAATATTATAATAAAAATAACAATACTAATCATAAAACTAAATAATAACAATACTAGTAGTAGTAATAGTAACAACAACAACGAAAACAATAATAATCATTACTATTAATACTAATAATAACAATATAACAATAATGTCTAATAATAATTAACAGTAATAACAAATAATAATAATAATAATAATAATATACAATAATGTAGAATAATAATCACATAATGAGGCTGACAGACTTTATTTCTAACATTTCCCTTCTTTCACCCTCCTCCTCCATAAAATGTACAGTTTCCCTCAGAATCCACTTTTCGCACAATTTTCGGCAATGACACAAACAGCCATATCTCCCCCTAAAATCCTTCGCAAAATTCTCTTTGCTGTTTTTGTGAAATGGATTCCCAAGCCGAACCATTGACTGCAAGAGGTGCGGGGGGAAATAAAAGGGTTAATGCCCTGGACTTTTAACCCTGTCAGTCTCGGCGGCTGTTTCGCAGTGACCCTGTAATCAATAAATTGCCGCTAATATTAGGGTGAAGTGAAGAGGAGCAGCCACTTACCGGGGAGACATGGTGGAGATAGGAGGTATGAGGCACATCCTCCTCCCAGGACCTGCCTGGTACTGAAGTCACCCGCACCCCCCATGTGAAATCGCCATTTCACCCCTCCACACTGTCTAATTGTGACATTGCTCTTCAGCAGGACATCAGTGCACGGAGATCCCGGGGAGCTGACAGGTCTCTTCTGCCCCAAATTACAGGCAGAAATGAAAAGCTTCATTAAGATGCCAGCACAGGGCAGGGGGGGGGCGAGATTAATGGGGCCCCTGATTATTCATCATAATGCTGGGCACTATACACACTGCACCGGATCTGCAGCTCCTGGTGGAGAAGATGGTAGATGAGATCGGGCGATCAGGGTTGGCCAGTGTATGCCCCCTTGCCTGTGTCTGGTTAACCCCCAGTGTTCCATATTCGTTACAATGTATCAGTGCAGTGTACACAAGCCCTCTGTGTATGTGAACCCTCTATGTATGTGCTGAGACCCCTCAGCCTCCTCTCTGTTCTTTTATCCCCCACTTCTTGTGATAATCTTGGAGATCTGGGGAGCACAATGAAGAATCAAAATCCAGGACAGGATGAAACGTTTCCTCTGAATATTAAGAATCCCCCATTTTACATATGAAAACCGTTGATTGTGAGTTTGGCGTCATCCCCTGCTGAGAAGGATTTTCTGAGCTGCTCACCCCCTAAAAATGTGCACCCCCTGCCCGACCAGAGGCAGCCATTGTCCTGGGACTGCCCAGTGCCTGCACCAGACAGGTAGTGCCAGGCAGAGATAGGCACCAGGGTGTTAGGTGTGCCCAGAGGTCAAAGACCCTACAGGGAAGATTCCTAGTCAGCAGATGCCCTGCCTGAGCTTTACAGAAGGTCAGGCACCTAGGTACCAGAAGGTGCCCTCCTGAATTCAGCAGCACTGCTGTCCTCCGAAGTTGTCATGGGGGTCTGGGCTGAATGGGTCTACATCTGAGGGGACAATACTGGAGGTAGGGCTCTTGTATGGCACTGACCAGGCTCGGACTGGCCCACAGGGGTACAGGTGAATCCCCCGGTGGGCCCCTGAGCTAGGTGGGCCCCTAGTCTCCCACCTCCTGCACAAGTGTCACATAACACAGTAGACTTACTGCACTACAGACATATATTCAGTGTACAGCACCTCAACCGGCCTGTGATCATATAAAAAACCTGATAGATTATTTATTATATTTGAATGTATCTGTACGGTGGGCCCCAAAATAAATTTTACTGGTGGGCCCTAGGTACCCCAGTCCGACACTGGCACTGACCACCACAGAGGGGCAGTTATATCTTGTGCAGCAATATAGTATTGCTGGTCCTGCCTACTTGTACCCCCTCCCACATGCGGGTCACTTTTATTATTTTTTCTAGGGTCACTTTAAGGCTCTATGAGGATGGGTCCCTGTACCCGGGGCAGTGCCTCTCCTCCCCATGGACACCACTGGGCACATCTTTCTCTGATAGAAGGAGGCAGAGGTATAAAGCAGTGACAGTCCTCCCTGCCTGAGCATTCTGCCTGCTGCCTGCCATTGGTCCACTGCCCCATCCCTCTTCATGAATAAAAGAAGCAGGGCAGAGCCTAGCCCTGATCACAGCCTCTCCTCCTCCAAAGTTCTGGCCACTTTAACAACTTGCAAAGCTCCCAGCTGACATTCTGTGCCCCCCAAACACCCTGCACCTCTGCAGAAATCAAGACCCCCAGCCTCTCCTGCTGCAGCGCATCTGCTCCCCCATCTTCTGCCTCTGAGAAGCTGACTTTCCCGGGGACCACCACTCCAGTAACTTTTATATTCCAGAGACCTGGGGGGGCAGCAGCCAGACAGGCGCATCTCTGCGACATCTGCACAGACTGGTCATTCTGCTGGGCATCAACTGGGCTCCACTAAGAACCAATTTCTGCTGACCCGACCCGAATGGCTGCCCTGCCTGGCACTGTCCCAAGAATGATGCGGCCGGCTCCAGGTCAGAACTACCCCAGGACAGGATTCCCCCTGGAAGGTAAGTGACCCCCGCACTCAGTGCAAGCTTATAGGAAGAAAGAAAAATCTTCCATTCTACAGGATGCGACACAAACACATATAATGTCCAGTGCAGTCATGTCCTCGATTTAAGGTTTTATTGCATCTGCAAAGAGAAAAATAATTTTCCCGGTTTTTCATTTTTTTTCTTCATTTTTCCATAGAATTTTTGAAAAAATATGTATTATAATTTTATAATTAGTATCTTAATTTATTATAACACTCCGCCCTTTATTGCACTCTTTTTTTCTTTTCTTTTTTTCTCATTTTATAGGAAAAATGAAAAAAAAAAGATAATTTTAATTGCGTTTATATAATTTCCACTGCCATTATGTACTTGATTTATAATGTTTTCATTTTTTCGTTTTCATTTTTTTTCCATTTTAAAAAGAAAAAAGATTTATTATAATTTTAATTTAATGTAGTAGCATTGGGGTGACAAACATGATACTAGTGTATTATAATATATAGAGATATAAGTATACTGTAACATTTTAAATAATGGTGTGTTGCTTGTGATTGATTAGATAGATAGACAGATAGATAGATAGATAGATAGATAGATAGATAGATAGATAGATAGATAGATAGATAGATAGATAGATAGATAACCCACAGGTCTTCTTGTTCTGTGAGTTGCAGCCTTAGGTAAGTCTTGTAGAAGCCGCTTCCTTTGCTTTCTGCGACTTTCCCCTGGTCACTACAGACTGCGGTCAGCAGATCGGCCGCAGGGTGTGACTGGGGTCCAGTGTGGGGTTAATGAGCAGCTGTCTGCAGGAGCGGCTGCAGTGATCTGGCGCTGGGTTGCACATCTAATGCGCTCTCAGCGCTCACACTTCTCCAAATCCATCTCCATCTATTCCGTGATCAAGTGGCCGCAAAAAAACTGTGAAAAGCCACGAAAACGGCAAAACACACAATCCGCGGGGATTTACCGGAGAGCCGGAGGAAAAGACAACAGGCGCAAAGAGGCGGATCAACGGATTAGAGCCATGTTTGCTCATCATGACTGCGAATAATGAGCGCGGCTTCTCGGGGCCACTTGACTGGGAGATGGGCCCTCGGAGTGGCCCCCTATCTGTCATCACCGCCGCTGAGTGTAGGAGCCAAGTGCCCGGGGAATTAGCGGCGCATGATTGTCATTAAATCTCCAAATATCTGCGTCCTCCCCGGCGCCATAAATTATGCAGCTCCCGGGCCGGAAAATCGCCCTAATCTGCTGCATCTGAATGACGCCATATTAAACAAATTGCCGGATTATTAGGGCCCGGCAGAACCGGAAAATCGCGCTGATGCCGTGTAGCCGAATCCGTCAGTTTATAGGATATAGAAAGTGGGTATTTTACCGCATCCCCGGCTACTAATCGTTTTGTACATATTCACTGGTCATAATCCGTCATCATCAATAGCAGGAAAACTTTCAGAGGGTCATAATACACTGCAAAACACAGAGGTATATATATATATATAGGAGCGGCCAGCAAATATATACTGAACTAATGCACCATTTACAGCCACACAGTCTACATAATAATTTGCAGTATATATAGGTGAAATATTAACATAGCATGAATATTCCAGAACAGGATATTATGCAATATACACTATATATATATATATATATATATATATATATATTACAAATAAATATTATATGATAAATAAATATTATCCAATATACAAAAGATATATATAAATATATTTAATATTTATTGATATATATGATATTATACTAGGTAATGTGCAGAGTGAGATATATTGTATTGATAAATCAATGTTCCAATGACCATATAGTATATGTGTGATATCTGCATACACAGTAGTATATGAGTAATGTATGCACATAGTAGTATATGTATGATGTATGCACACAGTATATGTAATGATGTATGCACACAGTAAGTAGTATATGAGTAATGTATGCACACAGTAGTGTATGTGTGTGTGTGTGTGTATGTATATATATATATATATATATATATATATATATATATATATATATATTTATTTATAATGCACACAATAGTATATGAGTGACCTGCAGTAGAATTTCTATAATATTCCAAGGTGTAATTAGTACATGCAATGTATGGGAATGTATAGCAGTTTTCCATTACACAGGAGCAGCAGCCTGCCTATATTCTGTTTTATCGGTATTATCAGTAATTGTACATTAGTGTGTATAGTGATCAGTGAGGAAAAGGCAATGAAGAAATAGTGTCTGGGAAATGGATTTAGAAAGGATTTAGTGGTTGCAGTAAGTACAGTATGTAGACTGTGCAGTAGGTGCCATAGGTGTGTATGGTTTATAGTATGGTGTAGTGTGTAATGTGCAGTAAGTATAGTAGGTGACATAGGTGTAATGTAATGTACATTATGTATATATGTATGTACATGGTGTATACGAATGTAATACATGTATGTGTGTTTTCTCCCTCAGTGTCCACTCCTTTGGGTCAAGGTCGAGTGAATCAGCTCGGAGGAGTCTTCATCAATGGCAGACCCCTGCCCAACCACATCAGACACAAGATAGTGGAGATGGCCCACCATGGCATCCGCCCTTGTGTCATCTCCAGGCAGCTCCGGGTCTCCCATGGCTGCGTCTCCAAAATCCTATGCAGATACCAGGAGACTGGCTCCATCCGGCCCGGGGCCATCGGGGGCAGCAAGCCCAGGGTGAGTGTCCCAGAGGGAAGGGGACACTGGGACCAGTGTGCAGAAGGCATGGAGACCGGGTATATCTCATAGTAATAGAGACCATCCACATGGAGACAGTGTATATCATAGAGTGATACACAGTAACCACATGGAAACCTTGCATATCACATAGTAATAGTATCCACATGGAAACAGAGTATATCATATAGTAATAGAGAGTATCCACATGGAGACAGTGTATATCATAGAGTGATACACAGTAACCACATGGAGACAGTGTATATCATATAGTAATATAGAGTATCCACATGGAGACAGAGTATATCATATAGTAATAGAGAGTATCCACATGGAGACAGTGTATATCATAGAGTGATACACAGTAACCACATGGAGACAGTGTATATCATATAGTAATAGAGAGTATCCACATGGAGACAGTGTATATCATATAGTGATACACAGTAACCACATGGAAACCTTGTATATCAGATAGTAATAGTATCCACATTGAGACAGAGTATATCACATAGTAATAGAGAGTATCCACAGGGAGACAGTGTATATCACATAATAATAGGGAGTATCCACATGCATACATTGTATATCACACAGTAGTACGTAGTATCCACATGGAAACGGTATATCTCATAGTAATAGAGAGTATCCACATGGAAACAGTGTATATCACATAGTAAGATATAGTAACCTCATGGGAACATTGTATTTGATATAGTAATGCATAGTATCCACATGGAGACATGGTATATTACATAGTTATACATCGTGTCCATATATAAGCAGTAGATCTAGTGCATAGGATTTCCTCACATACTGTACATGTGTCATATGAGGGGCCCTGCGTCCTGCCCATACTGACCTGCTGCCCCATGTCTTCACCATTAAAGCAGGTGGCCACTCCCGATGTTGAGAAGAAGATCGAGGAATACAAGAGGGAGAACCCGGGGATGTTCAGCTGGGAGATCCGGGACCGGCTGCTGAAGGACGGCCACTGTGACCGGAGCTCGGTCCCCTCAGGTGAGCGCAGGGGCCACACTACACCCAGTCATATACACTGTGCCCGCAGAGCTGACAATTCACTGAGCTAGGGCTGTGAAGATGAGTGTGTGCCTCCAGGATAAGTGTTAATACTGTATGTTATAATATATACATAGAGGGTGTGTATAACCAGGATAAGTGTGCACACTGTGTATATTATAATATATACATAAAGGGCGTGTGTTCCCAGGGTAAGTGTGCACACTGCATGGTATAGGGTATACATAATGAGTGTGTGTCCCCAGGAGAAGTGTGCACACTGTATGCTATAATATATACACTAAGGGTGTGTTTCCCCAGGATAAGTGTGCATACTGTATATTATAGAATATACATGATGAGTGTGTGTCCTCAGGATAAGTGTGCACACTGTATATTATAGAATATACATGATGAGTGTGTGTCCCCAGGAGAAGTGTGCACACTGTATATTATAGAATATACATGATGAGTGTGTGTCCCCAGGAGAAGTGTGCACACTGTATATTATAGAATATACATGATGAGTGTGTGTCTTCAGGAGAAGTGTGCACACTGTATATTATAGAATACACATGATGAGTGTGTGTCCCCAGGATAAGTGTGCACACTGTATATTATAGAATATAAATTAGTGATCTCCATGTGTGAACAGTATATTTTTATGATAAGTGTTCCCAGTATAATATAGGTAAATTCACGGTATATTGTACACACATCATATTATGATTTTGCTTCCCTGTATATTATTATTATTATTATTATTTTTATTTTATTTATTTTTTTTCATGTTATATGTCTACTAGTGTGGAAGGATAGCTGTTCCTATTGAAAGTGTGCATATTATTTATTACATGACTATAAGTGTGCAGACTGTATATTATTAGGTGTGTTACATATAGGCATAGGATGAGTGCCCTCCCTGTATATTATAGGATTATACATTTTTACAAAGTATATTATGAATGCACTATATTATAGGATGAGTGTACACATTGGATATTATATGACTATAAATGTGCAGACTGTATGTGTCCACAGTATATTGTAGGAGGATTGTGCATGGTGAACGAGCTCCCCTGTAAAAGTGTGCACACTATTAGAGTTATATTGTCAATATGCCCACTGTATATTATATAATGGTTATGGAATAGTGCTCCCTATGTATTTTCAATGTTTACATTATAAAATGAGAGTATGCTCTCTGTATATTTTATGTATCTTGTGTTTTCTAATATATTACAGATAAGTGACCTCCTAGTATTATATATAATATATATCATACACATACATTTATATAATTTATATAATTTTAGGAAAGTGTGCACACTATATATTACTGTTTTGGTGTACTGTAAAAATTATATAGTATTGTGCATTGTACATTATATCACACCATGAGTGTGCACATTATGTATAGTAGGATGTGTACGCATGTATATGTGTGTGAATAATGTGCACATTGTATATATTTTGATGACTGCTGCCTGTATCTTATAGGATAAGTGTGCACATTGTATATATTCTGGTGAATGTGCTGCCTGTATATTATAGGATACATGTGCACATTGTATATATTTTGATGACTGCTGCCTGTATCTTATAGGATAAGTGTGCACATTGTATATATTCTGGTGAATGTGCTGCCTGTATATTATAGGATACATGTGCACAGTGTATATATTCTGGTAATTGTGCTGCCTGTATATTATAGGATAAGTGTGCACAGTGTTTTAGTCCTGGTGATTGTGCTGTCTGTATATTATAGGATACATGTGCACAGTGTATATATTCTGGTGAATGTACTGCCTGTAGATTATAGGCTGTGTGCACAGTGTATATATTTTGGTGAATGTACTGCCTGTAGATTATAGGCTGTGTGCACAGTGTATATATTCTGGTGATTGTGCTGCCTGTATATTATAGGATAAGTGTGCACAGTGTATATATTCTGGTGATTGTGCTGCCTGTATATTATAGGATAAGTGTGCACAGTGTATATATTCTGGTGATTGTGCTGTCTGTATATTATAGGATAAGTGTGCACAGTGTATATATTTTGGTGAATGTACTGCCTGTAGATTATAGGCTGTGTGCACAGTGTATATATTCTGGTGATTGTGCTGCCTGTATATTATAGGATAAGTGTGCACAGTGTATATATTCTGGTGATTGTGCTGCCTGTATATTATAGGATAAGTGTGCACAGTGTATATATTCTGGTGATTGTGCTGCCTGTATATTATAGGATAAGTGTGCACAGTGTATATATTCTGGTGATTGTGCTGCCTGTATATTATAGGATAAGTGTGCACAGTGTATATATTCTGGTGATTGTGCTGCCTGTATATTATAGGATAAGTGTGCACAGTGTATATATTCTGGTGATTGTGCTGCCTGTATATTATAGGATAAGTGTGCACAGTGTATATATTCTGGTGATTGTGCTGCCTGTATATTATAGGATAAGTGTGCACAGTGTATATATTTTGGTGAATGTACTGCCTGTAGATTATAGGCTGTGTGCACAGTGTATATATTCTGGTGATTGTGCTGCCTGTATATTATAGGATAAGTGTGCACAGTGTATATATTCTGGTGATTGTGCTGCCTGTATATTATAGGATAAGTGTGCACAGTGTATATATTCTGGTGATTGTGCTGTCTGTATATTATAGGATAAGTGTGCACAGTGTATATATTCTGGTGATTGTGCTGCCTGTATATTATAGGATAAGTGTGCACAGTGTATATATTCTGGTGATTGTGCTGCCTGTATATTATAGGATAAGTGTGCACAGTGTATATATTCTGGTGATTGTGCTGTCTGTATATTATAGGATAAGTGTGCACATTGTATATATTTTGGTGAATGTACTGCCTGTAGATTATAGGCTGTGTGCACAGTGTATATATTCTGGTGATTGTGCTGTCTGTATATTATAGGATAAGTGTGAACAGTGTATATAATATAATGACTGGGTATTGATCTGTGTGCAGTAGTATGTTGCTCCTATGTGCACACTATACAGTACGTCTCCCATATATTGTACAGTATATACCAGGACAATTTCTTCTGTCACCCAAATTTATATCCCCTCCCGTCTCTTTCCATTTCTGAGGTTTAGTGAGTTCGATTAGCCGGGTCCTGAGAATAAAGTTCGGGAAAAAAGAGGAAGATGATGATTGTGACAAGAAAGATGAAGATGGCGAGAAGAAGACCAAGCACAGCATCGATGGCATCCTGGGCGACAAAGGTAAGAGCAGCTCAATGCCAGGGGGTGGGAGGTCAGGAGTCCTGCCATATAATGTGCGCCGACTTCTGCATGAACTGATTTATTATTGCAGAGTGAATTATAGTGGTGACGTCACTCAGCCAGGAACTTATGGATTTATTATTGCGCAGTGAATTATGATGACGTCACACCGTCAGGGACGTGCACCTATACAGATGCAGAAGGCTTTAGTTTCTTGCCTGTTGGATAGAATATAGTTTTTAGGGAGTGTGCTGGAAATGGTAATGGAGCTGTGATGTAGGAAGGGTGATGAATGTCCCCCATGGGGTTGAGAATGAATGCACTACAGATCTTGATGGACCATCCTGCTTTCACTGGGGGACAGGGCATGGTGTCCCTGAAGGTGGATACCTCTTCCTCTGCAGTGTTTCTGATGCTCCAGCCACAGGTGGCCCCTTGTTTGACACACACAGACTGTGGCCCTTGATCAATTATTTACAGCCGGCTGCGGGGCCATGGCTTATAGATCATTTGTTAACATATTTGCCGTTCTATAAATGTTCCCTAGAAAGCGGCCGCCAGGGAGCCATCAGCAGCCATTAGTGAAGGAGCCGTCAGCAGCAATTAGTGAGTGGGGAGATGATTGGGGTGACAGTCGCAGGTAGTGACAGGTATCAGCTGGAATTGTTTAATAATTACCGGACATTATTGTTTGTGGTAATTGTGCTGCTGGCAGAGTGATTTTTATAAGATGATGTGTGTACAGAGAGCACGATTAATGTCATCGTTAGTGTTATTGGTATTTTTGATAGAACCTTTACATTTGTTCTGCCACAATGTCATTTTTATTTTATTTTATGTTACTTCTGCTGGATATATATATATATATATATATATATATATATATATATATATAAAAAACTCGTTGATATATTTCGTTTGCAGAACTGTGGGCTGTGATATTGTGCAACCTGAAGATTTATTTGTAACGAAATGTGCCGAATATTTTACTGTCCTTTACTACATATACCATATATAGCACTTGTACATGTTTCCTAATTCTATCATTCTATCAATTTAATAGCTAATATCTATTATTCTATTATCTATCATGTATCTATCTAATCAATCTAATTCTAATATCATATCTATCGTTCTAATATATCTATATCTCGTCTTTTTTTATTCTATCTAATAGCTATCTTGACTTTATTATCTAATATCTATCTATCTATTTCATATCTATTATTCTGATATATCTATATCTCATGTATTTCTTATTGAAATATCTTGACTTTATTATCCATATATCTAATATTTATTATTCTAATATCTGTCTATCTAATCAATTTCATATCTATCATTCTGATATTTCTATATCTCAGGTCTTTCTTACTTTATCTAATCTATCTATCTATCTATCTATCTATCTATCTATCTGTCTGTCTGTCTGTCTGTCTGTCTGTCTATCTATCTATCTATCTATCTGTGATTTCAGTCTCGGTGCAGTGAGCCTCTCGAGTACAATGGCGGCTCCTTCTCTCCTCTTTCCCCTTTTATCTCAAACTTGAGGATGAACTTGGCTGACAAAAGGCCTCTCTCTATAAAAGCTTGAGGAGGAGAAGATTCCCGGGCACAAAGCATGAGCCCCCCTCCTTCCTTATAATACAGGGGGACGAGGGGGTGGGGGTCCCATTCTGTGTGTGCAGAGCACAATGAGCCCAGTGCCCCCCGCTGATCTCTCCTCACTCTTGTGTAATGTAATATTTGGGGTCTGTCTGGGGGGAACAGAAGCCGCTGTTTATAGAGATCAGAAATTCGGGATTGAGAAGCAGCACTCTGTGGGCACCGCCCTGGCACTGAGTGCCCCTGCCCGCTGCCTGTGCCGCCTCATCTCGGTACAGAAAGCTGGTTCTAAAGAAGAGCTGAGCTGTAATCAAAGCGAGAAACTGAGCGCTGCCCCCTCCTGCCAGGGGCCATACTCTGCTCAAGTGCCGGGTTCACAAGGGTTAATGGAGGCCACCAATAACACCAGGAGGGCAGTAATCCGGCCCCGGCAAACGAGCTTATAGATACAAAGTAATCATCTGCTATATAGTATTATTATTATTATTATTATTATTATTATTATTATTATTTTTACATCATTATAAGGAAAGGTTTTTTAAATGCATTCATTTACCTACTGTATGTCACAATTTTGCAAAATTCGGGAGTCAGGCTCTGTCCTCTGTGTGTGCGTCTGGGGGGGGGGCAGAATAATTATAATATTAATAATATTATTGTTATGATAATATTGCTAATATTATAATAATTTAGAATAAAATAATAAGAATAATATAGTGGGGATTATAATAATCTATAATAACTGCAATAATAATATTGATGATGATATAATAATCCATAAAATATGAATGATATAATAGCAATGATAAAAGTGATATAATATCTAATAATAGTAATGTTGATGAAAATAAAAAAAAATAATCTTCATTATAAATATTATAATTATCATATTTAATATAATATTGATAATGGATTGTAATATATAATAATAGCAATACTATGCTAATGATATGTATTAGTAATAATATGGATAATATATAATAGTAATATTGATAATATAATAATATATAATAGCCATAATATGATACTGATATCTAATAATAATATTGCTAGTAATATAATAAGATTGATGATAATATATCTATTAATAGTAGGAATATTAATGATAATATCATATACAATAATAGTAATAATATTGGTAATCATTTTTAATTATAGCAATACAATTGATTATATAATATCTATTAATAAAAAAATATTTATAATATAATATCTAATGTAATCATAATATTAATAATGATAATAATAAAGGCATTTCAATAAGCGCAGGAAGGTAAACAGCTCGATCCTCTGGGAAGCGATGTTGGGGAGCGATGTAATCGCTGGGGGCGTTGGTCAGACCCCCATTTATCCCCCATCAGCGCTCACTCTCCGGGTGTTTTAAGTTGAAGGGTTTTAAGGCAGATTAAATTGAGTCTTTATTTCTCCACTTTCATCTTTAAACGGCTCAGTGGAGCTCGCCCGAGGGCACAAGCTGCCGGTCGCCCGAATCTCCCTCTGGAGCAGACACCCGATTTATCAGCACTAATTGCTGAGAGGATTTATCGGCCTCTCCGCCGTGTAGATGAGTCCATAGAGGTGGGCACCTGCCAGGATGAGGGGGTGATGTTACCATGCCCTGCTCTCTGACAGGATGAAGGGGTGATGTTACCATGCCCTGCTCTCTGCCTGGATGAGGGGGCGATGTTACCGTGCCCTGCTCTCTGCCAGGATGAGGGGGTGATGTTACCATGCCCTGCTCTCTGACAGGATGAGGGGGCGATGTTACCATGCCCTGCTCTCTGCCAGGATGAGGGGGTGATGTTACCATGTCCTGCTCTCTGCCAGGATGAGGGGGTGATGTTATCATGTCCTGCTCTCTGCCAGGATGAGGGGTTGTTGTTACCATGCCCTGCTCTCTGCCAGGATGAGGGGATAATGTTACCATGCCCAGCACTCTACCGGGAGGAGGGGGTAATGTTACCATGCCATGCTGTCTGTCAGGATGAGGGGCTGATGCACATGTTAACATGCCCTGCTGTATGCCAGGATAAGGGAGTGATGTTACCATGCCCTGCTCTCTGCCAAGATGAGGCGGTGATGTTACCATGCCCTGCTCTCTGCAAGTATGAGAGGGTAATGTTACCATGCCCTGCTCTCTACCAGGCTGAGGGTGTGATGTTAACATGCCCTGCTCTCTACCAGGATGAGAGGTTAATGTTACCATGCCCTGCTCTCTGCCAGGATGATGGAGTAATGTTACCATGCCCTGCTGTTTGTGAGGATGAGGGGCTGATGCACATGTTACCATACCCTGCTCTATGCCAGGATAAGGGGGTGAAGTTACCATGCCCTGATGGCTGTCAGCATGAGAGAGTGATGTTACTATGCCTGCTCTCTGCCAGGATGAGGGGGTGTTGTTACCATGTCCTGCTCTCTGCCAGGATGAGGGGGCAATGTTACAATGACCTGCTCTCTACCAGGATGAGGGGGTAATGTTACCATGCCCTGCTCTCTACCAGGATGAGGGGGTAATGTTACCATGTACATATAGGTGTGTTTGCCCCTCCTCTCATTGGTTGCTGTATGCATATAGAGGTCACTAGGAGCAACACACCTATATGTGCAGTGTCCATGCTCCTAGATATAGATGCCCAACGGCATAGGTAGGTTTAGCGTAGGACCTGCCTGACCTGAGACCACCGTGACGCTGGGTAGGTGGGCACAGATGTGTTTTGAACAAAATATATTGGCTAAGAGTCTCAGATTTTATCATATCAGAATGAGGTCTTAGTTTATACAGTATATATTGTTTGCATCTATTTTTGTGCACTAATAATATTATTTTTCTGTGATTTACTTTGATATATATATAGCCACTGACATCCGCAATCATTATCACATCATGCAGGATGTTTTTTATCATTTTTTTATCCTTTGTTTTTGGTAATGTTACCATGCCCTGCTCTCTACTAGGATGAGGGGGTAATGTTACCATGCCATGCTCTCTCTCCATCTGTAGGTGGCTATACAAGTACTGTCAGATGCCATTTCAGAGATCAGCTATTTCTGTATGTGGGAAATGCTCCACAGGAGAGCTGATAATGACTGAATTTTATGACATGGTGGTGAGGGCGCTGCCATCTGTAATTTCACCCTGAAGGGTCTTGTTATATTCATACTTATATCCACATACTTGTATTTTTTACCCTCTTACTATATTCAGGGCCCTTGTAATGGTATTTTGCCCAGCTGACTATATCCTGGGACCATGACCTAGCACTCACTCTATTATGTTCTGGATCCATCTAGAACCTTGTATTTAACCTGTTGCCTGGTTAGAGTACCATTACTCAATCCTTTAACAATGAATAATGAACTGGGATTCACCTTGTTCTTCAAGTTCTGGGTCTATGTAATGATATTTACTTAGTTTACCATGTTATGGGTCCACATAATGGTATTCACCCTGTTTACCATATTCTGGGTCCACGTAATGGTTATCACCCTATTTACCATGTTCTGGTCATAGTAACTTAGTTTATAAGGCTAAAAAAAATCTCTGTCCATCCAGTCCGGCCTGTTATCATTACATGGACTAGAAGTTGATCCAGAGGAAGGTGGCTATACAATGTAATGGTAATCACCCAGTTTACCATGTTCTGGTCCATGTAATAATAATCACCCAGTTTACCATGTTCTGGTCCATGTAATAATAATCACCCAGTTTACCATGTTCTGGTCCATGTAATGATAATCACCCTGTTTACCATGTTCTGGTCCATGTACTGATAATGACCCGTTTACCATATTCTGGTCCATGTAATGATAATCACCCTGCTCACCATGTTCTGGTCCATGTACTGATAATCACCCTGTTTACCATGTCTGGTCCATGTAATGATAATCACCCAGTTTACCATGTTCTGGTCCATGTACTGATAATCACCCTGTTTACTATGTTCTGGTCCATGTACTGATAATCACCCTGTTTACCATGTTCTGGTCCATGTACTGATAATAGTCCTGTTTACCATGTTCTGGTCCATGTACTGATAATCACCCTGTTTACCATGTTCTGGTCCATGTACTGATAATAGTCCTGTTTACTATGTTCTGGTCCATGTACTGATAATCACCCTGTTTACCATGTTCTGGTCCATGTACTGATAATCACCCTGTTTACTATGTTCTGGTCCATGTACTGATAATCACCCTGTTTACCATGTTCTGGTCCATGTACTGATAATAGTCCTGTTTACCATGTTCTGGTCCATGTACTGATAATCACCCTGTTTACCATGTTCTGGTCCATGTACTGATAATCACCCTGTTTACTATGTTCTGGTCCATGTACTGATAATCACCCTGTTTACTATGTTCTGGTCCATGTAATGATAATCACCCTGTTTACCATGTTCTGGTCCATGTACTGATAATAGTCCTGTTTACTATGTTCTGGTCCATGTAATGATAATCGCCCTGTTTACCATGTTCTGGTCCATGTACTGATAATCACCCTGTTTACCATGTTCTGGTCCATGTACTGATAATCACCCTGTTTACTATGTTCTGGTCCATGTACTGATAATCACCCTGTTTACTATGTTCTGGTCCATGTAATGATAATCACCCTGTTTACCATGTTCTGGTCCATGTACTGATAATAGTCCTGTTTACTATGTTCTGGTCCATGTAATGATAATCGCCCTGTTTTCCTTCTAGTTTCTGTTTATCCAGTGCAGTGTGGTTAGTGGTTCCTTGAAGCATTGTTCTCATACCATCTAGTGTCTATTCATATGTTGTACTATAGCCATTGTGCTTGGGATGTTGTAGATTGCTTTTAGAAGGGTTTAGGGAGAGGACTGTCGTGTTGATTACACCAGATGTCCAGGGTCAGGTAGTGATCTTTGGCAGCTATGCTAATGTGACTCGGTGTTATCTATCACTCAGTACTAGCCAGCCTGCCAAATATACATCCCTATTACATATTAAGGCAGTCCTCTAGCTCACTTCTGTGGCAACAACTATGGAAGTCTGTTCTGGTAGAGGAACAGACTACCAGAGTTTACCATATGCAGTACAGCTGGATACTGGTACATTCCTTTGACTATAATGGGATCCAACGGGATCCGGAGCCTTTCCAGCATAAATGCCAGCTTTAGGTATTTTTCTGGCTGAAAGCCAGCATTCCTCCAGGAAAGCCGCCATATCCCATTATAGTCAATAAGAATCTTGTGGTGTTCAGCAGTATCTGTACGGTAAACTCTAGTAGACCATTCCTCTGCTAGAACAGACGACTGGCGTTGTTGCCGGAGATGTGAACCTACCCTTAGTATCAATGGCCTCGGTACATGTGCAGCAGTTACCTGATAACTTTCTGTTCTCACTTAACCATTCTGCCCCTGATGTGCTGGAAAACAACCCTCTATCTACTAGTGAGCCTGTGATAGAGCTTGGTTTACATCCAACAGCCAATCAGAAGAGGCAGAGCTGCAGGGGAAGGAAAAAGCAGCAGCCTGAACCAATGAGGAGACAGGAGGCGTGTCTCAGACTACCTCATACTCCCTGTAGACACTGAAGCTAAGCTGTAGTCACAGATCAAAGCTCATTCCTAAAGGAGCTGAGCTAAAAAGCTTCCAAAGAACAAGATCTGAGGAAACCAAATAGCAGGCAGTCATCCCCTGCAGGCAGGGACTTCCATATTATTTTCAAGCACCTGGCTGGACAGTTCCATTAACTACCCCGCATCTTAATTATTTGATTTTGTCATTACATTGTCGCTTTAGTTATAACCAATCGCTATCAGTCGATAATTTGCTGTGGTCACCTCAGGAGGAAGATGGTCCCTGTGAGGACAACGCATGAAAGTCATGGAAGGACACCAAGCGTGTTCCTGTTCCCCTGCCTAGGTCCATCCTTCCGTCACCTGCAGGACGGTGCACCAGGATTAGCCATTAACCCCCCTCGCCATTTATCACAACCAATCTGCATTCATTAAACCAACAAGCCCCCTTGTGTGAGCAGTGTATGTTCACTTCATTAAGTCAGGGGATTACTCAAGGTTGCCAATGTAATCAAACACGACACAGCCTGGGATTTGTGAGTGGGATCAGTTTAAATAATGGGGGGCACGGAGAGGCCTAGACAAGTGTCAAGCAATTCCCTGGCTCGGCGTGCGCATATTGAGAGACACAAACCCAGGGACATCCTCTCAGTGCTGATGAAGCTTACATGTCACAAGGCAGCCTGAAACAAATGAGCTACAACAGGAACACAACAAAGATAACAATTACAAAGACAAACATTGGCTTTTGGGAACGAGTAGCCGGGAGAAGACGGTATACACGAGCAAAATAGGCAAATGTTTGCAAGATAAACTCTGCCTAAATCAAGTGTGACGGGAGGAGAGAGAGCGACAGAGGCGGGAGGAGAGCGGCGCAGATAAGGGCGCATATTATCATTACTATTATTACGCAGGGAATTTAATGACACTGCTCACGCTTTCCGTCTCCAGCAAGGGCTGCTCTATTTTTTCTTAATGTTTCATCCCAGTTGATTTTCTTGCGGCGGGGCTCACTTTAGTCATGAGTCAATTATCATTGCTTGCTTCTGGTAACCGCACTATGGCAGGGGGTGCTGGGCACAGGACAAGGTCCCTGAATGGTCCGCCTTGGGACACAGAGATGGTCAACCTTATTTTGGATCCACGTCCACATCTGCATTTTTTGCGGATCCATTCGTTTCTATACGGTCCACATCCGTGTGGCCGTTTCGCAAAATGTAGAACATGTCCTATTCTTGTCCGGTTTGCAGTTAATGGGGTGAAAAAAGGTGGACACAGTATCAGTATTTTGCGGATCCGTGGTTTGCAGACTGCAAAACGTATGGTCATGTGCATGTCTAAATCAGTTGTTTTAGTTTTATTAGGGCTCATGCACACAAACCTATTTTCTTTCCATGTCCATTCTTTTTTTTTTTTTGCGGACCGTATGCGGAACCATACATTTCAATGGCTCCGCCCAAAAAACGGAAGTGCATTCCGTTTCCGTATTTCCGTTCCACAAAAAAATAGAACCTGTCCTATTATTGTCCGCATATCGGACAAGGATAGGACTGTTCTATTAGGGGCCAGCTGTTCCATTCCGCAAAATACGGAATGTACATATATTTTTTGCGGATTGTTTTTTTGTGGACCGCAAAATACATACGGTCGTGTGCATGAGGCCTTAGGCTGGATTCAGGCAGAGGGATGTTGTGGCGCATTTCAGCACTTTTTTTCTTTTTTTGTACCTGGGGATTTTTGGTGCATTTTTTGTTGAAAAAATAAAAAGAGAAACACCAGTTCCTGAAGTTAGCTTAAAGTCTAGGGGGAATAGGAAATGCAGGATGCACAAGCGTTTGTTTGGCTAGTGGAATTTTTTTTTTTTTTTTTTTTGTGAATGTAATGGTTGTTTTTCAGCCATCTCAAGGCATGAAGGAAAAAGCCTTCTCTACATTTGAAATTAAAAAAATGCTCCAACGGTATACACAAGGTGGCATGTGGTACAGAAAGAACACAAGCAGTTTGTATGGCATTTTTAGCATTTAGCCCTTAGACAGAGCAAGTTTGGCACCTGCCGGAATTTTCCAGGTTGTTTGATAAGATTTGCAATAGGGGGAGCGACATTCCTTATGAAATATCTATGTTCGCCCCTTAAACGACCAGCCCACTTAGGGCTCATGCACACGAATGTATGTAATTGGCAGTTCGCAAAAATACGGATGACGTCCATGTGACGGATCCATCGTAACAATGCCTATCCAGACTAGAATAGGACATGTTCTATCTTTTTTGGGGAACGACCATGTGGACATATGGAAACGGAATGCACACGGAGTCATTTCCTGATTTTGTGGACCCATTGAAGTGAGTGGAGCAGCAAAAAGATAACGGAATGGACACGGAAAACAAAAAATCCGTGTGCATGAGCAGTTTAAGACTGGAAGCATAAATACTTTTTGAGGTGTTGTTTTTTAGCCAAGCCAAGAATGGATCCATCAAGACGAAGTTTAAGTCCGTCCTCTTTGCCTTTGAATCCAATCTTGATTTTGTCTCACGAATCGGCATCAAAACTGCACCAAAAACTGTCACAAAAATTGCATATGTGATTCCAGTCGTAAAGTGTACGCTGAAGGCACATCCAGCTGCATGATGTCCTGATCTATACCACCAACTAATCTTGACCAGAACATCCGCTAACCAAAATCTGTATGAATATCTCCAGTGTCTACTGTACCATAAGGGACGGTTTCAACCAAATGAAATCTATTGATACGTTCCTCAAGCTTATTGGGAGTGCTCCCAAATTTTCATTTGGTTGTTCCTTATTTTCATTTTTATTGAAACACTTTGAATCCAGGGGCGGATTGGCCATAGACCTCGCAGGGAAATTTCCCGGTGGGCCGATGCCCAGGGGGCCACCTGAGTCCTCCTCACGGCCAGTCTGTGGAAGTTTTTGGGGATGTATTTTGTGATGGACTGTGGTATTTGGCTCTGTTGGGGCGGTATAATGTGCCACAATATGGTATTGCTTGCCCTGCCTTCCATCAATTTGGATCCAAGTACAAAACGGGGCCACTTTTAGTATTTTTTCCAGGGCCACTTTCAGCCCCCTGTTTGCTTCAATAAACGGAAATAAATAATCATCCCTCCATGGAAGAAACTTCAGATTTACATTAGTGACCATGTAGGTTTATAGAACTAGATGCTGCTCGATGCATGGAATAGAAAGATTGAGGCACTTGGCTAACCAGCCTGGCATTTGGCAAGGCAAAAGTTTAGTTTGAGGTAATCATGAGGGCATCTGATGATTTCAAATTCATGTTAAGTCCTTCACGATAAACCATCACTAAAGAAAAAGGAATTGTAAAAATATATATATCTATTTTTTAATTTTCCGAGAGAAGAGGGATGAAGTAGATTTAATATGCACAATTAAGAGCAGAAGCCACTAATTGGAATGTATGGCGGATAAACTTCGCTGTGTGCATCTGTGTTCCTCTCTTCAGAAGGGATAGGGGGGTGGATCAGTGTGAGTGGGGCTTTGGTTTAAGGAATTAGATGTTTACCAGTCTGAAATAAGCCCAGTTAAAAAAGAGACATTGAAGAGATGAGACAGGGTACAACTTCAAAGAATTCATCTGGACTGGTGAAGGGGAGATTTAGAGACAGTATTGGGAAGTTATTTAGATATTAATAACACATTTTCCTGAGGCGCTAGGATTGCCTCCATCCGCACTTTTCTTCAAGCTATTTGGCTGGGTGAAATATGGGGAACTGAAATGTTGGGAAGAGATAACAGAATCAGCAGCCCCGGTCCTGTGACTGCATCATTGCATTAAACTGGGATTAACCTCCTAGTTCCCCCCTCACAGCTATCCAAATTTTCATAGAAATTTACATGGCAGGATTTGAAATCACATATCCCAGAGTCCTTACAGCTGGGAGATACCTGACTACTGCACACAAGCTTTTAAAGTTACTTTTGTCAGACACAAATGGAGTCTAATGGTAATAACTTGACCTGTATTAATTTTCTCTTCTATCTCCTGCATTCTGCAACCTGCCTGTGATAGGATTCCCTGCCTGCCTCCGTCTGATCCCGATTATCACTTAGTAGACCCTTATTGAATTTATCTTAGTACAGTGGGTGAGAGGAAGCTTTTGCCGGTAGATAAAGGGAATAGACTGGATTGTGGATAGTATGTGAGGAAAGACAGGGGCAGAAACCGTATAGGACGCTGCCCCCTAATATACAGTACAAAGCCTGCAGCAGTCACATACGTAAAAGATAAATTTTAATTTTTAAGAACAAATGGTCATATGTTGGCTTTATATAGCTCAGTATAAAACTTCTATATTAATTGTATCAAGACTTGTAAAGGTTTAATATTAATATTTGTGGAATGTTTTTTAACTCTTTTCTCTTGTATGCAAATTTTTTCATCTTCGCCTTCCAAGATCTATATTTTTTTTATTTTTCTTATCAATGTAGTCATATGAGGGCTTGCTTTTTTTTGTCATTTTTATTGGGATTTACTTTTATTAACTCTTTCTGGGTGGATGAGAAAAAAGCAGCAATACCACCAACTGAGTTTTTACATTGTACATTTTGCGACATTCACTTTGCGGCATAAATGACATGATAACGTTATTCTCTGGGTCGGGACGATTACAGCGATACCAAATGCATTTAGTTTATTTTAAACCTTTACTACTTTGAAAAAAAAATTCATTGCTGCATCCCAAGACCCATAACTTTTTTATTTTTCGTTCTACAGAGATTTAAGATTGTTTTTCGCAGGGCAATTTATAGTTTTCGTTGGTACCATATTAAATAGTAACATAGTTTATAAGGCCGAAAAAAGCCCTCTGTCCATCCAGTTCGGCCTGTTATCCTGCAAGTTGATCCAGAGAAAGGCAAAAAAAAAACCCCTGTGAGGTAGAAGCCAATTTTCCTCACTTTAGGGGAAAAAAATTCCTTCCCGACTCCAATCAGACATCAGAATAACTCCCTGGATCAACGACCCCTCTCTAGTAACTATAACCTGTAATATTATTACCCTCCAGAAATACATCCAGGCCCCTATTGGGATACATAACATTTTTTTATAGCTTTTTGTTCCATTTTTTGGTGGTGACTATGGAAAAAAAAAAGAGCAATTCTGGTATTTTGTTTTACGGTGTTCACCATGTGGAATAAATCACATGTATAACTAACTGTATAGTGAAGGTTGTTACAGATGAAATATGTTGAGGGGTTTTTATGTTAGAAATTGTAAGTTTGAAAGCATTTTTTCAATGAAAAAAGGTGTATTTTTTAACTTGAAGATTAAAAAAATAAAACTTTAACTCTTTTTTAATCGCTTATTAGTTCAACAAGGGGACTTTGACATGCGATCCTTTGATCACTCACATAGTGCACTGTACTACTGATGTAGTACAGTGTATTATACTGTCAGTGGGATACTGACAGGCACTATCGCTATTAACTGCAGCATCTAAGGAGTTAAACGGCTCAGACTGGCGCTTCTGCTGATACAGTTAGAGCAAGAGCCCGACTGTCATATGATATCTGAAAGAGTGGCAACCTAGAATAAAGCCACTTTAATGACCACCATAAAAACATGTTTCGGCGGTTTATATTTGGGATTTTAAAACATGTACTTAATTACTTAATAAAAATGGAGACACTGATTGGTGATTGTATATAATGAACTGTGCTGTGTGCAAGACAGAACCTGTGCATGTCTGAAGATCTCATTACCAAGGCTGGGTTCACATATATCCAGTGTAATTCTGGTCATCGCTTCCCTCTGGTGTTTCTGTACCAACTTGGTTTTCTCAAGGTTCATTTCTGGCATCCGTTGCATCAGTTGTAACATCAGATGTCTTTCTGTACTGAAAAATGTAGCATGCACCATTTTACTGTCCAGTTATTTCTGGCTATGGAGGTTATACTGGTGCGGAAAGTGCCCCAAAATAGTCATTTGTCTCCAACCCTGGCATAAAACAACTGGCAAGGCGCTAGTGATATATGTGACCCCAGCCTGAGGCATCTTCAGTCCACAGGGTATTGCTCTGCTCGGTTGGACTTGTTGAGCGGTTGGTGAGGGGAGATGTAGTTAATGTAATTACATGGGAGTAATTGCTCTCTGGAGCTGGTTTCTTTGGCAGTATCCACAATAAGCAGCCACTGGGTGACAGTCCTGCCTGCAAGGGAGCTACAAAGAGTTTGGAGGGGGGGAATCTTCTCTGTTTAGGCCAAGATATCAGTTCCAATACAGGAGGCATTGACCAGACATAGTCAGTCTGTTAGCGCTAAAGAGCAAAATGCAGCCAAAAGAAATACATTACTTGTCATATTAATATCTTTCAATAAACAGCGGTCATAAAAATAAATGGGAAATGTGGTACAAGAGGGATGCACCCGGCTCCAGGGCTGGTTACATGGAAGAGAAGAAGTTATAAATCTCAGAAGTACCGCAAGCAGTTTTTTTTTCATATCTATCTATCTATCTATCTATCTATCTATCTATCTATCTATCTATCTATCTATCTATTATCTATATATCTCATATTTATCTATTATATATCTATCTAATATCTATCTACCTATTTATCTATCTTTTACATTTATCTATTGCTTATATCTATTTCATATCTATCTATCTATCTATCTATCTATCTATCTATATATCTATCTATCGCATATCTATCTCTCTATCTAACTAATACTGTATCTATGTCTCTAATATCTATCATCTATCTATCTCCAATTATCTATCTATCTATCTATCTATCTATCTATCTATCTATCTATCTCCTATTATCTATCTGTCTATTTCATATTATCTATCTAATACTACCTATCTCTCTATCTAATATCTATTTATCTATCTATCCAGCTTGAGAAAGGCTCTAATGTTGAGCCGAAACATTATGTCCATATGGATGAATAAACTCTTTTTATTTTTTTCAATTATTTGAAAGTGCTGCCTGTTTGCATATCCATATATTATCTATCTATCTATCTATCTATCTATCTATCTATCTATCTATCTATCTATCTATCTATTATCTATCTATCTATCTATCTATCTATCTATCTATCTATCTATCTCCTATCTCTCATATCTATCTATCTATCTATCTATCTATCTATCTATCTATCTATCTATCTATCTTCTACAAAGTATAGAAAACTCTGAGAAAGTGTCAGAAGTTACTCCCATCTCTCTGGACTTGAGCCCCTTTGTAGGTTAATAAACTCCCTTTCCTTCCCCGCAGCTTTGAAGTGACTCTTTACAGCTTGCTGCACGTTTGAGTCTATCAATAGGCACTTTAGCAATACAAACATCTTAAAGATAAAGTAACCAAACTAGAATGGGTCTTTGAATGGGGGGGATAGCTGTCTTACTTTTGCCATGGAGTGTGCAGCGGGGTCTGCCTAATCCGGCTTTCATTTCCCCGACAAATGCCAAGAATCTGTATCTGTCTCCTGGCCCATCAGGGGCCTGATTACACAACAAAAGCCCCCCATTATCCACAGAAGCCAAATGGGAGGGGGCAGGGTCTTGCCTCTATGTGCTGGGAGCATCTCCCAACTATTGACTTGTAGAGTCAAGAGCAAACACAGGCAAAAGCACAGCTGTAACCCTTTCACTGCCTCCGAAACGAAACTGGCCAAAGACTTCAGCGCCAATCAGAAGAGCAATGCAATATTGTATCGCCACAAGAGCTGACTCTCTAAATGTGCAAGGATTGCTTCAATGGAAATGATCTTTTTGTGATTACAATTTTGCCTTTTCTCAGGAAACTTATTTGCTTGTTGTTGAACATGATCTAATACATGTGATAGGAACAGATTGTATAATTACCACAGACGCACGGACTGTCGGCATGACTCCCCATTATTGTAGGGTTTCTGTTTTTAGCAGGAGTCATCTCCTAGTAACTAAATTGATGCACAGAATGATGATGTTTTTTACTATTCTTGTAATTATTTTGTATAACTACATTCAATAAGTGTTTTTGGTGTCCGTCTCCTTAGGGTAAGGTCACACGGTAAGGTTTTCTGAATGCAATTTTGGAAACCAAAAAGAGCAATGAATTAAAAAAAAGAGGAGAAGTCATATCTATCCTTTATACTTTCCTTCCTTTTATGATCCACTCCTGATTATGGCTTCCAAAACCACAATTTTTTATATTCTTACTGCCCTCCATTCCCCTGCTATCAGCGGTTAAAGTGTAACTGTCATTCTTTTTTTTATTTTTGCAATATATAAGGGCGGTGATACTGACCATTTTTGTAATATACTTTAATTACTGAAATCGTACATTTCTATTAGAAAAATAGCTCTAAAGTGGCCCATTTTGAGCCTTAGCGACGCTCCTCTGCCTTCTGTTTACATAACAGTGGAGACTTGCTCAACACTGACTGTGTGATGTAAACAGAAGACAGAGGAGCGTTGCTAGGGCTCAAAATGGGCCACTTTACAGCTATTTTTCTAATAGAAATGTACAATTTCAGTAATTAAAGAATATTACAAAAATGGTCAGTATCACTGCCCCTACACATTGTATAAATAAAAAAAAGAATGACAGTTACACTTAAAAGCTGTGCTTGAAATACATTGTCAGAACTACTGTGCATGTGCACCGGAGTCCTCTCCCCTATGTTAGCAGTCCAGACTGTGTATTTCAATGCAGCAAGGGAATGGGATTGTGGGGCTTTGGGGGTTAGGTTGGTTGGTAGATTGCAGTAGGAAAATAAAAAATAGTGGTCTGGAGAGGAAAATTTGAAGTCCTTTTTGCTTGAGTTTGCATTGGTGTACTTTATGCCGCATTTATCAAATGTCTCATGTTACTTGATAAATTTGTCTTATCTTTAGACCTAACCCTTCTGTCTAGAGAAGCTCCTGCAGTTTTCTTACTCCACCCTCCTCCTAGAGTGAGATTGCAACTTTTGTAAAAAAAAAAGTCTCAATGATAAATCGTCAATATAGCTAACCTCACTCACTTTACAAAACTGGAGTGGTATAAAAATGTAAAAAGTTGTAAAATTGTGCAAAAAAAGTTGCAAAATTTAGCGCAATTGCTTAAATTTTACTCAAGCAAAAGGTGCAAAAGGCCCTATTTTCGCGACTCTTTGACATCAGAATTCTGGAGGGAAGGTATGATAAATCATATATAACCTTATCTGCTGTATTACTGCAGATAATCATCCAAGACTGAGTCTCTTTAATGGTTGTTAATATCAGTTTCCTTCACATTGTAATAAGTTTACGTTCCATAGAAAAGTACGGAATGTAGAACTTGCTGTTCTTACCTATTAAACACACAGAGTAAATGAGTAATTAGCAAATTCAAAAATCCATAACTATTTGTGATATAAACGCTCGGTAATGTGACAAGCCACTTGCAACGTTACTTCCAAGAGGACTACTGGAGGCAACTGTTTCCTGCTCGGGGGATTTTATTTCCAACATACCAATCTTAAGAAAATATTATGAATAGCTATGAGGTAGTCAAGAAATTCCAGGGCAGACAATAGCGCTTGGTCTGCCTGTCAGAGGGGGACCTATTCTTCCGAACTTCTCCAGGGCAGGATCTCGGCTTTGGGAAATCTGTTTTTTTTTTCCTTTCTTTTTTTTTTAAATTGTCCTAAGAGGGTTGTGGGCTGTAACCGATAGTGTAGCACCGGGTTGGGGGGTGCCTGGGGAGTTATAGCTCTTATGCGTTTCATGCAGCTGCTATATTTCATTGCTGTAGACTTTCATTTGGAGAAGTTTGCAGAGGAGAAGACCGACTGATACCTTATACTTCACTGCGCAATGCACAACCTGTCATCAGTCTACCTATACCTAGATATGGTTGAACACAGCCTGACATGAGAGCAATCTCCTTAAAGTCATGCTGCGAAGCGGGAGGGGATGGTTTGGGCATATTTTGTAAGGTGTATCACTTTATGCATATTCAAAGGGAATACACTTTCATTAAATGTTGATGCTTTAATTTTTCCATTTCACTAACTATATTAAAAAATAATCTTGAAATCTTGCAGTTTTCACACTGACCATTGAGCCTCATAATAGACTGATGTTTCCTGTTCAGTAAGAGACCATTTCTCAGCAGTCGTTATCATCACAGGCAGGATTATTATGATGTATAGCACCCCATATATAAATAACACAAGATCCAGTATTCAAAGCAGGTGATGGTCACAGCTTAACTCCTCCCATTCCCTACACAATGACCTCAGCATAAGTCACAGAGCATGCCCACAACACACTGACACAGAAGTCAATAGAGCCATCTACAGAATAGAGGTACACAGCTCACCTCATCCCCCTCCCCGCACAATGACCTGTGCACAAGCCACAGAGCATGCTCACAACACTCTGCCACAGAGGTCAATACAGTCATCTACAAAATAGAGGTACACAGCTCACCTCCTCACCCTCCCTGCAAAATGATCTCTGCACAAGCCACAGAGCCTTCCCACAACACTCTGCCACAGAAGTCAATAGAGCCATCTACAGAATAGAGGTACACAGCTCACCTCCTCCCCCTCCCTGCAAAATTATCTCTGCACAAGCCACAGAGCCTTCCTACAACACTCTGCCACAGAAGTCAATAGAGCCATCTACAGAATAGAGGTACACAGCTCACCTCCTCCCCCTCCCTGCAAAATGATCTCTGCACAAGCCACAAAGCCTGCCCACAACACTCTGCCACAGAAGTCAATAGAGCCATCTACAGAATAGAGGTACACAGCTCACCTCCTCCCCCTCCCTGCAAAATGATCTCTGCACAAGCCACAGAGCCTGCCCACAACACTCTGCCACAGAAGTCAATAGAGCCATCTACAGAATAGAGGTACACAGCTCACCTCCTCCCCCTCCCCGCAAAATGACCTCTGCACAAGCCACAGAGCATGCCCACAACACTCTCCAATAGAAGTCAATGAAGTCATCTCCAGAGTACAGGTTTCTATGGTCCATATGGCTCCTGTAAATCATATCTCTAAATGCTGTTGACAACATGTCAGGAAAGACAATTGCCTCCAGAATCAGGTACAGAAAATAGATTTTTTTAAAAATCACAAAATGTAAGCAGATTAGAAAATAAGAATATGTATCCGGTTTAAGTTACCTTCAAGAGTCTTTGTCGTCAGGTCAATTTGATTTCTGACAATGACACAGACAGTGTTCCTCCAGGCCTGTATTTCTGTACATCCATCTAGCTGCTGGCCGTACTCATCCTCCTTTTCCACCATCTCTTCTGTGCACCTCTGTAGCTTTCAGTGTAAGTTTCCCTCTGTGATGTTTACCGAACATGTGTTTCTTTTTATCTGATTTGCTTTCTACTGTCTGGTACATTGCAAGTTATTGAGCATATTTAATTCTTTACATATTAAGCTTGACAAGTCAATATGAGCCTTTATAAAAGGGGGGATTTCCCACCTGGGACATTGATGGGATGTGCTATCAATGTCAGATAGGTACAGGTCCTACATTTGGGACCTGCTCCTATCTGCAGCAGGGGAACCCGAAGTAAACAGAGAGCAACTGGGCATGCTCAGCCATTCTCCGTTCATCACTATGGGAGTCCTGAAAATAGCCTATTTCCTGCAGTCCCGTAGCAGTGAATGGAGAGGTGCGCTGCCAAAAATAGCCGAGCACTCTCCCTCAGCTATTTTTGCAACTCCCATAGTGATGAATGGAGAAAACGCTGTACATGCACGGTTCGCTCTCCTTCACTTCGTGGGCCCCTTAGGCCCCTTTCACACGGGCGAGATTTCCGCGCGGGTGCAATGCGTGATGCGAATGCATTGCACCAGCACTGAATCCTGACCCATTCATTTTAAAGGGGCTTTTCACATGAGCGTTTTTTTTCAAGCATCACTTCTGCGTTGCGTGAAAAACGCAGCATGTTCTATATTCTGCGTTTTTCACGCAGCCCAGGCTCCATAGAAATGAATGGGGGTGCGTTAAAAACGCAACGCAACGCATTGCATCCGCATGCAATCCGCGCGTTTTTAACGCAACGCATCCGCAACGCATCCTGAACAAATCCGCGACACTCGTGTGAAAGAGGCCTTACTCTAGATAGGAGCAGGTCCCAGAAATGGAACCAGCACCTATCTGACACTGACGGCATATCCTAGCAATATTTCACTGATGTCCCCGATGGGCCAACCCCTTTAAAGAATTTCATAAATGCTCCCTCCCTTCCAAGCACAAGATATGATGACGTGCCTTCCTTCCCACTTCTTACATAAAAGTCTTCAGTGCTTTGGAGACACTTAAGCAGGGATGCGAAACTACATCTCCCAGCATGCCTGGACAGTCTACGGCTAATAGAGCATGCTGGGAGTTGTAGTTCTGCAACGGCCGCGGTGTGCATCCCTGCACTAAAGGATCTGACGGTCCTCCAGCATTTTAGGGGAAAAGAAGGAAACTATCCTTTTCCACTACATGAAGTGCACTGGCACTGGAGGGGTTAATTGGCCCCGCGGCGGGAGAGCCCCTGATGTCCTATAAATAGATTCCTTCAATTCAAACATGTCAATTAAATAATCTGCGGGATGACACATTTTTGTCAAGGTGCTGCTACAGCTTAAGAGAGTTGAGTTGTCGGGAATAATACATTCTAGACCCTGGCGGCAGCCAAATCTCTAAGTGCACAATTCCTCTTGTTAACGCTGCTTGTGGAATTGCTTTTTTGTAAGGCTGATCTGAGCAGGGTTCCCCTGGCCAGGGAATTAATTAAATTAACTGAATCTTCCAATACTTGTAAGACTGCAATAATATCCTCTGCCTTCAAATAGAGCCTGGCTGGTTAGATGATCACTGTAAGAATCTTCCATGCCCTCTCCTGCTGGGTGTCTCCCAGTGCAAAGAATGTCGCTTACAATATGGCTGAATTACTCCTTTGAAATTTAATGCGTCCCGAGCATTATAACCTGTATCTGATTTTTTTTTTTCTCCCCTCTTTTCTTAACCCCCGCCTTCCTTTCTTCCATTCTTTTTGGATGACTGTTTAAAGCAGATTAGAGTGATGTGGGTGACAACACTCCTCCCTGAGATTAAATCACTGCCGAAAACAATTCCGAGCTGTCATTGCCCGGGCTGTTATCCTTATTTCAGGAGGTGCTATAATTTCTGAGATCTCATGCAGAACCCATTGACTCCTTTCATTTTTGTGCCTTTTGCAAACTCCAAACGATTGAAGGGTGAATCACCTAGAAGATATCGATATGTACCAAAGACTGAGTTATACGTGAAACCAGAAAAAAGTTTTTTAAAAAGTCTAGGAGCACCAACGTCAGCTAATTCACCCATCCCAAAAGCAACAGCAAGGTCGAGCCCAGCAGTTATCATCTTTACTCATCTATGACCATCGGGGTTCCAACGTTAATAAACTTTCAATATTGCAAGAGCTCACACGTCTTCTCCCCACTTAGGGCTCATGCCCAGGAGCATAATGGCTTAGTGCCCGTATTGTGGACCGTAAAGGGCTGGTCCGCAATAAACAGACACTGGTTGTGTGCAGTCCGTGGTGCAGACCCATTGACTTGAATGTGTCCACCATGCGCAAGATAAGAACAAAGACAGGACTTCTCCTATCTTTGACAAGGATCAGAAGCCCACGGAAGCACTACGACGAGCTTCCATGGGCTTTCGGGTCCGTGCCTTCGCACTGCAAAAAGATAGAACATGTACTTTCTTTGCCCGTATCTTGAGGATCGCAGACCTATTCAAGTCAATGGGTCCACATCAGCAAGCGGAGTGCACATGACCAGTGTCTATGCATTGCGTACTGCCATTTGCAGTCCGGCCAATTCCCGGCTTTCTCCGCCAGAACTGGAGGCCGGATTTGCATTAAGTAGGTAACATTACCACTTAGATACACAATAAATTTAAGAATTATAATATATACGCTCAGATCTGCCATGTAAGTATTGGATCTCTTAAGGGATCCTTGAAAATTTAGTAATTGGACAGAATTAATGTCCTGCTCCCAGTGAAGGTTATTTGCAACGTTACTTATCAGGGCAATTATTGGGAGTGAACCTTCCTAGGAGGACGCATTCCTGATAATTGCCCTTTATAACGGTGCCACTGATCAACCCATAAACGAGCAAAGGCTCCTTTAACAGGTGAAAGCATCACTGATCAAATAAATCATTGTTCCTGGGCAGCAGAGCATCTTGTGTACAGAGAGATCTGCAAACCACAAGCAATACAGTGGTCAACCGTCCCCCTAACAGAGCAGACGACTGCTGCAGGTTAGTGCAGCTCTCACTTCCTCTGATGCACAGGAAATTAGTTCAGGAAGTAGCGTTTCATTCCCAATAATTGCCTGCTGGGTTGGCTCGTGTAAAATAGCCTTACTATAAAAGCTAGTGATATGGTTGACTTGACCATTTTGGTGAACCATCAATCTTTTTTAAAGTAGCCGACAGCAGACTTGTTTCTGCCAAAAATGTGATCGAGCAGGTTGGTTAATTTCAGCTATGGTCAGTTGAAATTACATGTACTTGGCCTAATTCGGTTGATTATACACCACTTTCCTCATGCACTTTTTTTTTTTTTAATTTGAACCCTGATCAGCCATGTTGGTGTTGGGATGCTTGTATAAGGCCGGCTTTAAACTGGTTTCTCTGGTCTAAAGTCATTGGTCTACATGTAATTTGAAAAAAAAACGAAAGTCTAAGGTACAACATATACGTGGGTTTCCTCCGGGTTCTCTGGTTTCCTCCCAAACTACAAAGACATACTGATAGGGAACTTAGATTGTGAGCCCCATTGGGGACAGCGTGATGCTAATGTCTGTAAAGTGCTGCAGAATATGTCAGCGCTATATAAGTGGATAAAATAAATAAAAATAGGACATATATATAATGTAAAATGAGGCTGGGGCAGATTATTATATGACAGTTTTGGCATAACTCAGGGTAGGGTTGATTCCTACAGTACAGTAATTCCAAATCAATAGATGTCAAGGAAAAAATATTGACCCTTTTTGCTGTGCGGATCACAAAAGTACAAAAATCCTTTAAAGCTTTGAAGAGGATACGGGGAAAGTGCGACCTTTAACCCCCGCCGCCTGATGATCGTGTAAGCTGCAGGAAGCGACAATGTTACAATAGCACAAGAGCGGAATGAGTTTTACCTGACTCACCTCTTATCGTGACCACCTGGACATGCTCAGATTATAGGACACTCTTCTGCAATGCCTTAATTATTGTGCAGATCACAGGAAGGGATGGTGGGATTTAACCTGACGGCAATTGTGGGGTGAATGAAAGTGGTTTGAAGTGAAGAAAAGAAAGTGACATTTGAAAGTTCTAATTAGGCGCAGATAAGAAGAGAGAAGGGTAACGCCATTGTTTGGGGATTAACACCTTACTAAAGACATAAAGGGCACGGCTCAGCTGATAAGTACTTCTTGCTGGCCTGGAATGGCATCACGTAACAGAGCGCAGAGTGTTAATAGTCAGGAATCTGTCAGGATCATCTACAACGTGTGCAGCGCTGCCCAAGAGAGTGTCACTTCCACTGCTGCCAGCTGCCGTCAGGTGACATAGGAAATCACCAGTCACAGTCACAAAACCATTTGCTGCATCAGATGTATCTGGCAGATTTACACTTATTTAGATACGTTGGACTATTTTGGGGGTAAAGGGGGACTCAATGTTTCAAAAACAAAAAAATGTAAAAACTAAAACTGGCCATACAGATCCCCTGTTCTGACACTTCCAATTAGGGCTCATGCACACGAACGTATTTTCTTTCCGTGTCTGCTCTGTTTTTTTTTGTGGACCGTATGCGGAACCGTTCATTTCAATGGATCCGCAAAAAAACGGAAGTTACTCCGTGTGCATTTCATTTCCGTAGGTCAATATTTCCGTTCCGCAAAAAGATAGAACTTGTCCTATTATTGTCCACATTACGTACCAGGATAGGACTGTTCTATTAGGGGACAGCTGTTCCGTTCTGCAAAACACGGAATGTACACGGACTTCATCCGTATTTTTTGAGGATCCGTTTTTTGCAGACCGCTAAATACATACGGTCTTGTGCATGAGCCCTTACTGTTGATCTTTGTAATATAGCAATGCAATGTGTCATGTGATCACCAGTTATTGGATTAGCGATCACATTTCCATGTCAAGAGAGACCCGGTAAGTGTCAGAAAGGGAGCTCTGAGGGATCGGTAAGGTACCACAGTTTTCTATTTGTTTTGAAGCATTCTGAGCCTTGGTGTCACACTTTTTTTTTCTAGCGTTTTTGGGTTCTGGAGATTTTTTTTTCTTTCCGTCCGGTTTGTTAGCACTGACTCCATATGTTGCATGAAAGTCTGCAGAAAATATTAAACACAGAAAAAAACAAGCTTTTTTGGGTCAATACGTGTTTTTTTTTCTTCGAAATTACTGGATTCTCTGGTGTTTTTTTTCCCCCTTATTGTCTGGCATTTTTTTCCCATAGAACTCCATAGTTTTTTTTTTTTGAGCTTTAAATAAATGCAAGTGCACTGTATAATGATGGTGGTGGGAGTTGGGGGGTGGGCTGTACATACATTTCTATAAAAAAAAATGCAAGGAATAGAGAGTGTGGGAGGAAACCCATAGAGAACAAACCAACTCCGTGCAGATGTTGTCCTTGGTTGGTTTTGAACCTAGGACAAGGCATCAATGTTAACCATTGTGCTACATAATAATAAAAAAAGTAAAATAGAAAACAAAACCACTGTTCAACTCTGGTGTTTTTGAGGCCAAGAGGTATCTGCCAAGGAAGAGAACCAGCGTCACCTCTTGGAAATGGCTCCCACTGAGTCAAAATTAGACTTTCCAACAAGCCTTGTGATTTGACAAGGGAATATAGCCGGGCCAGATATCCATCCGTTTTTGCCCAAATAAAATGCAGAAGAAAACTATGTGTGGAAGCACCCTACAGAAGTTTTTACTGGCTGGACAAACCCTTTAAATAAATGGTTAGGAGGGATTGTATTTCTTATAGATGGCTCAGAATGGGTGATTGGCTATGCGTCAGTCAGTGATTAGCTGTACAGGCGAATCCTGCCGTTTTCTGCATCAATCTGGAACCAGTACGTGGGGCACAGTGGGACGGCAGGTGGATCATTTAGGGTAATGCTACTCTTTTTTTAACCCACTTTGAACCATATATAAAAAAAACAGTCCTGCCGGACAACCTCTTTAAAGGGGTTTTCAGGAAGTTTAATAACGATGGCCTATCCTGGATAGGTCATCAATATCTAATCGGTGAGGGTCCAACTCCTGTTTGAGGAGGCTGCAGCATGGCCTAGGTGAAGTTAAGTCCTATTCAAGTGAATGGGCTGTAATACCAAGCACAGCTGCTATACCATATAGGGCACTGCGCTTGAAAAGCTGTGAGGATATAGCTGATTGGCTGGCGTGTCAAAAGTTGGACCCTCACTGTCTAATACTGATCACCTCTCCTGAGGATAGGCCATCAATATTGTACTCCTGGAAAACCCCTTTAACCAATAGTCAAAGGCCCAAAGGAATTGACAGGTTGCAGGAGAGAACTGCATGAGATCATTGGTTAATATTTCAATCACAGACAATCTGTGCAGTTATTACTTATTAGTATTAAAGGCTATGTACACCTTTTTAGTCCATTTTTTATGACTGCATTTACTTATTTTGGGCTAAGAATCATATTTTCAATTGGCCTTTATTAATAATATTGAGCCGTTCTGTCACAAAAGGTTAATTGATTTTTTCACTGAGAGGTCATAAACACTTATTTAAGGCCTCTTTCACACTAGCGGCAGTCCGGATCCGGCAGGTGAAGGGTGCCGTCGGATCCGGACTGCCACAGGGACATGTGTGTCACACAGTACCGTATACATACACACACATACACACAAACACATACATACTTACATACTCCAGGCAGGCAGGCCGCACTTCTTCACGCCCAGGAGGCACGCAGCTATGTCGATTCCCCACAGCGCCCTCTGCTGGGCGCTGTAGGGAATCGTCATAGCGGCGCGCCTCCTGGGCATAAGACATGCAGCCTGCCTGCCTGGAGTATGTAAGTATGTATGTGTTTGTGTGTATGTATGTCTGTCTGTCTGTGGTGACGGATCCGTCATGAACTCCATTGAAAGTCAATGGAGGGCGGATCCGTTTACCATGTTGGTCACACCAAACGGATCCGTCCCCATTGACTTGCATTGGGGGTCATTCCGGATCCGTCTTGGTGCGGATGCCTGGACCGGAGAGAAAACCGCAGCATGCTGCGGTTTGTTCTCCGGTCTGAAGACGGAACGGAATGCTTTCAGGAGCCTCCGTTGTCTTCAGTTCAGTTTTGTCCCCATTGACAATGAATGGGGACAAAACTGAATCGTTTTTTTCCGGTATTGAGCCCCTATGACGGAACTCAATACCGGAAAAAGAAAACGCTAGTGTGAAAGTAGCCTAAGTCACTTTCTTATCAGTAAGATAAGAACTGAGCTTTAATGAGTGTTTATAATGTCAGAGAGCAGAGATAAGGAGTCTGTCTGCTCCTCAGATGATGGAAAAGACAAAAAATCCACAGGCAGCTAGTAGAGCATGTCAGCTCTGTACACAGAAAAAGATTCCATATTGTTACTAAAGACCAATTGAAAAAATGATTTTTAGATCAAAGTAAATATAATGCAATAATAATAATAATAAAAAAATTGCCCCCAAAGGTGTACATAGCCTTTAAGTCCTTTTTGATGGTGACACACAGTCCAGCAGTTCTACAGGATTAATAGTCTCATCAATGGCATAAACTTTAGTAGACACTGTCCATATTATTACAAAGTATGAAGGTGCCGACCACAGAATGATGCTAAAATAGTTCCATTCACTATAGTTACAATTAGGTACAATCTTACCAGAACTGAATCATGGGACTGGTGCAATCAGTCAATCATGCCTTGCTTCCCCTCATTCTCAAATAATAAAAAATTGGGAAACTTTAGAAATATTTCTTATTACACTTGCCATTAATGTTATTTTTATCATTTTAAAATTTGATCGTCACTTTTGGGTCACGGGGCAGCTCAACCTGTAGCTCCAGGTCCAGTGTGAGGGGCGCTGAGAGCATCACGGGTTCTCGGTCGGTCTTTAGGTTTGTTTTCTGTTTGATTTTCATAACTTTATGCATGTTAGGATTGTGACTTAGATCTACCTGAATGCAGCAGAGTCAAACTGAGTTCAATGAAGTGCTTTCGTGGTTATTTTTCGCCTGATCTCAGTGGTCACCTTACCCCACTGGCGCTACTAATATCCAGCACTCTGGGGTGTGAATATTCCTTCCTTCTGATTGCAAATAGCCAAAAGATTAGTAGCAGCAGCTGCTTGGAAGGGGAACAATAGAGAGACCTAGGAAGTAGAGAAATTGAAAAACGAGAAACCCCTAATCAGAGCGTCTCAAAGTTCAGGCACTCAGAATCCGTGGCTCAGCGTGACCTCGGACTCTGCCGGGAAAGCTGTTTACTTAGATGAAAAAGCAGAACATTTAATGAAACTCTTTAGAGACGTAAATAGTTTGTACTAATAGCTGCCCCTCTCTGAACCTGACCTTTCACAAATACACAATCAAACAAGCCCGTCGTGATGTAGAAATATATTGCCGCCATCATACAATTCATCCTTCCCAGTGCGGACTCTTATGTGGAATCACAATTTTATTATCCTGCTATGGTGGGGGCTGTGAAGTCGGACTGGTGGAGTCAGAGTCAGGATAAACGTAACGGCTCCAATAGATATACTGTTGCATATTTAGGAAGAATTTTTTTTGTATTCCGATAAATATATTCTATGTTCTAAGGACTGATGTTACCAGGATTTTACTACAATAAATTTATTATTGCTCATTATTAGACAAGAGCCATTTATGAAGGAGTTTGGAGCACAGAGCCAAATTTTATGCCCCAGTAAAAAGCAGGATCCAATGGGTGCTGACATTTCTCCTGTAAGTCCTGGATCAAAAAATGCCTAAAATAAGTTATTAAAATCATACAAAGCATTTCAAGGTCGAAGTGAACTCTTGCTTAAGAGGAGAGGCCCTGGACTTACTGTATAAATGGTGGCTCCCATCAGATCCTGCGTGTGGATGGTGGATGGTTCCTTGGAGGCAGTGGCGTACATAGAGAAGTAAGGGCCCCATATCAAGGATCAAACCAGGCCCCCCACAGGACAGAAGGGTTTCTGCCTAAACCCCTTTCAATGACCCTTGGGCCATTTTTTCCACTGCCTCATTTGCTAAAAGTTGTTCTTTTAGAGGGTAAAGTCCTGACCAAGTTTTCTCCTCCAGTAGAAAAGGAGATGATTAGAGATGAGCGAGCATGCTCGCTCATCACTAGAGATGATCCCAACTAAGACTGGAGGTCCCATTAGGAAAGGTCTGCATGTTGGACTAGGGGTTTTGTTCATCAGAGGAGGGATATGTCAAACAGGTCTCAGAGTTGTGTCTGACCACTATAAGGGAAGGCGCTACAAGTTCTGTACATACTCAGGGAGAAATATCTGGTTTTGGACTGATAATGCTACCTGCCATTACTGGTCATCGTTATACCAGGCAAGCCCAGGGGCTCACCACTAATGAGGCCAGGAGAGGCGATCGCCTCAGGCAGCACCAGGTAGGGGCAAGAGGGGGGGCAGCGGAAGGGCCATGGGCAATGAGCACTTTCACTGTGACAAAGAGGTTCAGTTAAGATATTGGCACCGTTTCAGTTTTCGTCTCAGGCAGCAGAAAGGCTAGGTGCACCCTGTGCAGGCCTATTACTACTTATGTACAGGTTAAAAAATTTGCATGTGGCTATGAGTAAAATGACTAATGTTTACGGCTAGGTTCTTATATATTCATCCAACCATTGTAGTTTCTCTCTGGTGTGGTAGTGATGTACTGGACTGTAGCTGAACCCGAGGTTTTCTTTGGGATTGTTTCTGATATTCGGGGCATCTGTTGTAACGCCATATTTCTTCATGCTACATTTTTCTGTCCGGCTATCTCCCAGCTATGGATGGCAGACCAGTGTACACAGTGCACAAGAATGTCATCAGTTGTGTCCTTCTCAGACATAGAACAAGCGACCAGATACAACTGATATATGTGAAGTGACCACTGCTTCTGTACAGCCCCAAGTGATGTGCAGCGTACAGTTATTGTCACAGTGACAGGGAATAGGCAAATACAAAACGAAGACCCCCTTCACATATATCCAGTGATCTGGCTCAGTTTCCCTCTAACTTGGTACAGAAAAAACTGAACCTAAAACTGATCCCATAGTTTTCTATGGGATTGTTCACATACATCAGGTGCATCACTTGTGATGCTGGATATTAAATACTGCCAGACTGAAAGTAACTGCGTACACAACTGATGCATGTGCACCCAGCTTTACATATATCTGTCCATCTGTTTCAGTTTCCCTCCATTTTATACAGAAATGCTGGAGGGAAACTAATACCAGAACTGATCTCATAGTTTTCTATATGATCATTTAAAGAATCCAGCACATTAGTTTTGATGTATAGACCATTTTTCTGTCTGGTACTATCTATGCAAATAAAAGAAAACCACGGAGACACCATCACATGTCTCAACGACGGTCAAAACTAGCCAGGCCTTTCACCGGGAAGGAACAACCAAGGGAAGGGCAGTCTCCAAAAGGAAGACTGCCCTTCCCTTGGTTGTTCCTTCCCGGTGAAAGGCCTGGCTAGTTTTGACCGTCGTTGAGACATGTGATGGTGTCCCCTTGGTTTTATTTTATTTGCATATTGCTTTTCCTAAGGAGCCTTGTTTTAGATTCACCAACGTTGAGACACGTGATGGTGTCTCTGTGGTGATGATGGTTGATCTCCCTGAGGTCAATCATCTTTTCTTAAATAACCTTTTACTAGGCATTGCTCCCACTAGCCAGATTCCTACTCCACACTGATGAGGGGCAAATACCCCGAAACAGCTGTCTGTGGATGGATACCATGCTTTGGCATAGGTGGTTTCCTTTTGGAGACTGCCCTTCCCTTGGTTGTTCCTTCCCGGTGAAAGGCCTGGCTAGTTTTGACTGTCGTTGAGACACGTGATGGTGTCTCCGTGGTTTTCTTTTATTAGCATATTGCTTTTCCTAGGGAGCCTTGTTTTAGATTCACCAACGTTGAGACTTGTGATGGTGTCTCTGTGGTGATGATGGTTGATCTCCCTGAGGTCAATCATCTTTTCTTAAATATGGTACTATCTATGAACACCAGGCACATACATCAGATGAGCCCAGCTCCAGGAAAAAAAAAAGACACATCTGATATTGACATGCCCCCATCCTAAGGGCTCATGCACACAAAAGTGTGCTAGCCGCGACCCATGCTGCGGACCGCAAATTGCGGTCCGCAATGCACGGGCACAGACCGTGGGGCCGCCACATGCGGATTGCGGACCCATTCACTTGAATGGGGTCCGCGTTCCTCATTCCACGGTCCGCACTGCAAAAAAGTAGTGCATGCACTACTTTTTTGCGGTGCGGAGGCACGTACAGAAACACGGAACGGAGGCACGGTTCAGATCGGTGCCTCCGTTCCGCATCTCCGAGATTGTGGACCCATTCAAGTGAATGGGTCCGCGATCCCTAATGCGGGGTGCACACGGCCGGTGCCCGTGTATTGCAATACGGCCACGGCCGGGCAATGGCTGTGTGCATGAGCCCTTAGTATGATTGTATTCACATAGATCTGTTGTGTCCGGCACACATAGCCAGACAGGAAAATGCTGCATGCTGCACTTTTCTGTCCAGAGACATACAACAGATGCCAGAAATGATCCCACAGAAAACAATGGCATCAGTTTCCGTTCGTCTTCACACCACCATGCGGGAGGGAAAATAACCTGACCACAACATTTAGAAGCAGCAGGGAGCAATGCTTCCCATAAAATGTAACTGAACCCCCTGTACAAAACTGTGCAGCACATAAGGTGGAATGAGCCTGGCCATAGCAGTAAAAGCCTCTATTTCATGAAAAGATACTCAAATATCAGTTATAATACAATGCAATGTGCACGTACTGCCGCTATCTAGCTGAATAATGTCAGCAAGACAAACGCAGACAAGAAGACGTCTTTCCAGCGTAGGCTAAAAACCGAGCGTATTGTTCCATCAAAGTGAATGGAGTTTTCTTTTTCTCTATCTATCCCACACTAGAAAGAAAAAAGACTTCAAAATGTGTTCGATGGTGGAACGTATGAAAGCCCCTACCCCCTAAAACACTCCCGTCAGTTTTTTTTCCCCCTCCCCTGGTTCTTACAAATGAGAACATCACCTATTCAAGCGGATTGATGAACTCGACCAAAAAGTTTATTAAGAGCGAGAGAAGACAAAGGCTGTAAAGGGCTTCTGCAACTGCAGGCCAGTATATAAACTTGGTGCCATTGTCCTTCTAAGGCGGATGCATGAATACCCCTGAATGGCCTTCTTTAGAGTGACAAGATCAAGCTAGACAACAGCATGTTAAAAGGAGGGTTGTTTTCTCTCTCCAGCCAAAGATCTGTCCCTTCTCCGAGTCTGCATTAATGTACATCTGCAGTGGGAGGAATAAATACTGGGGATTTGTGTCTCCAGACCCCTTCGTCGCCAACACCCTGATTTCTTAACACCATATGCCACGAACGGGAGAGATCTTTAGTAAACCAACAACATCCACAGGGACACGAGTAATCTCACATGTCTGTGCTTAAGAAGGTCAATCAGGACCAGTTGGAGTAATAACTTAGTAATTCCTCATACCAGTTACAAAGGGAGCAGGTAACTTTACAATAAGGGGGTGCAAAGATTTCGATTATACCGAAAAGTCTGCCAAAAGTACCGAGTCCCTGCCATTTATAACAGGACAAAAGTGGACCTCACATACTGCATCCTTCCATCATACTTTGTAGATTGTAAGCGCTCACGGGCAGGGCCATCTCTCCTTCTGGGTCCCCTAGTCTCCCACCCTCCGCAAAAGTGGCACATAACACTACATGTATTCAATGAACATCAACTCAACCAGCCTATGTTCAAAAACTTGATAGATTATTAAACCCTTCAGGACCTCCTCCGTACATGTACGGCGGAAGTCCGGTTTTTAAACATGGCGCCCGCTCGCACGTGCAGTGGGCGCCATAGCCACCGGGTTTCTTCAACAGGTAGCATCTGCTGTGTGAGCAGGTAATATTTGAATGTATCCGTACAGTGGGCCCCCAAAATAAATTTTACTGGTGAGCCCTAGGCACCCATGTCTGACACTGTATGTATACCCCTCTTCATATGTACAGTGCCATGGAATGAATGGCGCTTTAATAATAAATAATAATAATAATAATTACCCATCCAATGCACGGTCAGCGGATGTGGTCTGCCGTATGTCATAAAGGGCATCTCACCCCTAGGACAAGTGGATGAGGCGCAGATGGCACTGGTTGGATCACCTCTTGAGACACCTCTAATTGTGAAATGAAATGACGACATATTTGTAATAAAATCTAATGATTTTCTCATAATGAAGATGTAAAGTTTGCAGGTAGCTGTAAAAAAGAGACAATAATAACCTAAGCACAAAATAAAATACACAAAGCCGGTTGAAATGAACAAAGTTAAAGATTAAAGGGAATCTCCAGATCATTGCTTTTTTTATTTTTCTACTGACCCCCATTACCCCGCTGTCAGCGCTCAGAGCTGCAGTGAAACACACAGTCAGGACTGCTGTGCGGTTCTAACATAATGGAGAGGACTCGTGCCCATGCTCAGCAGTCCTGACAATGTATTTCAACCTGGCTTTGAGCACTGACAGCAGGAGAATGGGGTGCAGTAGGAAAATAAAAAATAATGATCTGGATTCCATATCTGCAGCACTACTCATGTATTACGGTAGATAGGAATCCAAAATTGGGGTGACAGATTCCTTTTAAAGGGAGTGTGTCACCAGGAAATTCACTGATAAATCTGGCACCATGCCTTGTAGGGCTAGCTAGCTCAGCTGAAAGTAAAGATACCTTTCACTTAGCGATCCGTTGCTTTATTCTGGGAAAAAAATGGCTTTTAAATCATAAGTGCACCGAGGGAGGGCCCAAGCCACTCTGTGCACCCTTGCTCCATCTATATCCTCTGCCAGCCCATCACTCTCCTTCCTGACTGACAGGGCCAGGTTCCTTCACAGTCATTGCGCCAATCAAGAAGGAAAGAGAGGGGGCTGACAGGAGAAATAAGAGTGCACAGAGTGGCTTGGGCCCTCCCTCAGTGCACTTAACTGCTAATTTGCCTATGGATTAAAAGTACTTTTTCTGCATAATGAAGCAACAAATTTCTTCATGAAAGCTAGAGCTTGCCCTACGAGCCATTGTGCATGGTTTAACAGTGACTCTCTTTAATCATATGTGCACGATATATGTATGGAAATAACAACTTATGCGCCAATTTAAGGGACAAGAAAATTATTGTAATATTTGCGAAGCGGCTCTCGCAGATCCTATGCCTTGTAAATGAAGAGGTGAAGGATATATCCCATCTCTCCTTACAAAGCACAGGGGCTGTGAGAGCTGCAGATGATAGCTGCTGACAGCGCCTGGTGCTTAATATTAGGACCATGATTGAAAGGGGAGGCAGGATTGCTGCTGAGCTTCGAACACTTTGGAGAGTGTTACAATTAATTTGTGAAGCCTGCTGATCTGCCGCTCTATACTGTGCATGCACAGAAACTACCTAGCCCGGTATAGTGATGTCAGCAGTGCTTGCGCATGCGCAGTGTTACCAACAGAACAGAAAGGTATTGAAACCAAACTGCGCATGCTTTACGTGTAGTCTCCTCCCAGATATATTGGCTTGTCCTAAATAGCTTGCACTGCTGCGCATGCGCAGTGTGTCTCAGGGTTTGCCTAGACTTGCTGTTATGTAGGCATCTGCACGGTCCGTATAGAAGGGCACAGTATAGGATATTGGCTGGTGATGTTTGTAGCATATATCTCAGGATAAGCTGTCTCTCTGTGTATTTTTGGAAAAATATATTTTGGAACCTTGTTATAAAATAGCTAGTTGGAAAAATTCTCCTTATACTTGATACAACCCTGCTACAATCATAAGCTGTATACAAGCAACAACGCAGGTGTGGTCAGCTCACCGCCTCCGTGCATGGATCATTGGTGGCGCAAATCCAGCTGAATATCAAAGAGAAAAAGCAATTCCAGCATTTGGAGACTTGAGATAAAAAATCCTATATTTGAAAAACAATGAATACAATCCATGTACAGCACAGGTAGACCTCCCTCCGGATAACCAGTCTACGCGTTTCGGACTAAGCCTAGTCCTTATTCATGACATAAAATCAAGGAAGGGTTTTATGCCATGAATAAGGACTAGGCTTAGTCCGAAACGCGTAGACCGGTTATCCGGGACGGGGGAGGGGGGGGCTGTCTGCCTGTGTTGCACATGGATTGTTTTAATCGTTTTTCAAATAAAGGATTTTCTTTTTATCTCACGTCTCCAAGTGCTGGAATCACTTTTTCTCTTTGGCATATGCTGTATACCTTCTATGTTCCTGTTGGTCCGGTTTGACAAGAGATCTGTATGAAAGTCTTAGGGTACGGCCACACGTTTAGGTTTCTTGATGCAGTTTTGGAAGCCAAAAGCAGATGGTAAAAAATGAGAGAAAGCATAAAGGACAGAAACAACTTCTCCTCCAAAACTGCATCAGGAGACCCAAAGCAATATTAGTTTTGTTAATTGACAGGGTTGGTGCACCTAGTTGTCCATACCGTAACCATTGCACACATGAGGGGGGTTACCATGCGCTGCACTCCAGTATTCTTCTTTTTTTGCAACATTTTTGCAACATTTTACATTTCTACACCACTTACTCCAGCTTTGGAAGATGGGTGGGAATGTTGGCATGGTTAGCTTGTTTTTGGTAGATCCCTCCCTGGTCAGACCTGCAAAGGGAAGCTTCCTGACCTGCTCCCCGCCACTGGGTTCCAGCTACTTTGCTCTCCAGCCTCTGCTGCCTTGCATGGGTCCCTCACTGTCAACATGTACTTTGATATCGCTGCAACCAATGACTGGCCACAGCGGTGACCTTCCTTCCATGCGTCACTTGACTAACTGACATGGCGTAAGGGGGACAGATCACCAGTCATTGGCTGCAGTGACCTCAATACGAAAGTTGACAACGGGGGCACTCTAGCGAGGCAGAGGAGCTGGGACACAGTGGAGGAGTGTAGGTAAGTATGCTTCCCGTTGCAGGTTTGCCCTGGGGGGAGGGTGCTGCCAGAAGACCCCAAAAAGGTGGCCAGCCCCTTTAAGCCAGATATTTCAACTGGCACTTTTTTTAAAAGTTGTAAAATTCTTGCAATCTTACTCCAGTAAAGAGGTGGTGTAGAACATGAAGTAGACTTAAAGGGAACCTGTCATCAACTTTATGGTGACCTCACTGAGGGCAGCATATATTAGTGACAGGAATGCTGATTTCAACTATGTGTCACTCATGAGCTAAAAGTAAGTGGTTGCTGAGAACCAGCATCATAATCATTGCAGATCAGGCCTTGAAAAGAGTCAAATCTACCTGAGAAGAGTCATGATTATTCCTAATCTCCTGCTCTCCCCGCCCATCTGCTGATGATTGGCAGTTCTCTCCTAGAGAGAAAGGGAGAAAACTAGGTAGAAGACTGTCAGTCATCAGCAGGTGAGCAGGAATTCATGAATAACCACGACTCTTCTCAGGTGGCCGGGACTCTTTTCAAGGCCCAGTCTGCATTGTTTGTGATGTTGGTTCTCGGCAACCACTTATTTTTAACTTATAAATGACAGACCGCTGAAATCAACTTACCTGTTTCTACTTTATTCTGCTGTTAATATGGGCAGCATAAAGGTGATGACAGGTTCCCTTTAAAATTCACCGAATTTGTGCAACATTAGATAAAGTTGGTGCAAATTACGATAATACAGACACCTGCAAATCTGACTTAAAAAATTCCCCCCATGGTAAATCCCCCCAAATACATTTTACGTATGAAGAAAATTCTAATATGGTCCCTGGTATAAATTCTACATTTTACAAATTCCAATCTAGCAGGTGGCTCATCTCTGACTCATTTATTAAACTCCAGATAGCCGCACGATGACACTCCGAAGGTCAAACACCTCACAGAATGCATATTTAGGAACTAGAATTTTTTATTTTTTTTAAATGGCTCTTAGAATTTTTTCTGTGTATAAGATTCTCTGTACAGAAATTGTTCAGGTTTCTACCAAATCTGAGCTTGCAACTTTGGAGGTCATTCAAAAGAAATGTAATCTGACTACGTGATGAGGCGGTACAGGAGACCACTCACTGCAGACATTTTCTCTCCTATATTTCTATATTGCCAAAAATAACTGGCAGAACTGAATTTGTCATTTAAAGGGGTTTTCAATGACTTTGTTTAATTTAATCTGTCATCCATTTACCGGAAATGTAAGTCACTTTTAAATTGACTTTACATTTATGATGTCCCCTCTAAGACCTCACGGCTATCCATGCATACGGTGAAATCCGCAGCAAATCCACACCATTTAAAATCTGCATTACGGGTCAATTTGCGTTGTAGATTCGTTTCGCAAGAAGTGGATGAGATTTCTTAAAATCTCATCTACATTGCTGACATTGTAATACGCAGCAGATTTTGCCGGACACATATCCGCAGCATTCACGCCCACGTGGATGTACCCTATGGGTGCTTTGACACACACCTCCTTTTTGTTGGAGAGTGCCACTAGTACCAGAAGTGGATCAGGAAGGTGAAATATAAGTCATTTCTTTGTATTTCATATTCCTGTATGAAAAATTCCAGATGGGAAACCGCCCTAACGGGGTGTTTATGGTGGTACGGCGCCTTCACACTGCAGAAATCCATGTGCTTGCCACCCCATTCCAATAACAGGAACTGATTTTTAGTCGCGGACAATTCTGCAACAAAACCTGCAGTGTATGAAGGTGCCCCTTAAAGGGAATCTTTCACCTGTTTTTCACCTATATAACTAACAGCAGTGCCCTATAGAAGATTGCATACACATCCCAGACATACCTGTGTGCACTGTGTGTGTGTATTACATGTCACATCCCAGACTTACCTGTGTGCACTGTGTGTATTACATGTCACATCCCAGACATACCTGTGTGCACTGTGTCTGTATTACATGTCACATCCCAGACATACCTGTGTGCACTGTGTGTGTGTATTACATGTCACATCCCAGACATACCTGTGTGCACTGTGTGTGTATTACATGTCACATCCCAGACATACCTGTGTGCACTGTGTCTGTATTACATGTCACATCCCAGACATACCTGTGTGCACTCTGTGTCTGTATTACATGTCACATCCCAGACATACCTGTGTGCACTGTGTGTATTACATGTCACATCCCAGACATACCTGTGTGCACTGTGTGTGTGTATTACATGTCACATCCCAGACATACCTGTGTGCACTGTGTATTACATGTCACATCCCAGACATACCTGTGTGCACTGTGTGTATTACATGTCACATCCCAGACATACCTGTGTGCACTCTGTGTCTGTATTACATGTCACATCCCAGACATACCTGTGTGCACTCTGTGTCTGTATTACATGTCACATCCCAGACATACCTGTGTGCACTGTGTGTCTGTATTACATGTCACATCCCAGACATACCTGTGTGCACTCTGTGTCTGTATTACATGTCACATCCCAGACATACCTGTGTGCACTGTGTGTGTGTATTACATGTCACATCCCAGACATACCTGTGTGCACTGTGTCTGTATTACATGTCACATCCCAGACATACCTGTGTGCACTGTGTGTATTACATGTCACATCCCAGACATACCTGTGTGCACTGTGTGTGTGTATTACATGTCACATCCCAGACATACCTGTGTGCACTGTGTGTCTGTATTACATGTCACATCCCAGACATACCTGTGTGCACTGTGTCTGTATTACATGTCACATCCCAGACATACCTGTGTGCACTGTGTGTGTATTACATGTCATATCCCAGACATACCTGTGTGCACTGTGTGTGTGTATTACATGTCACATCCCAGACATACCTGTGTGCACTGTGTGTGTATTACATGTCACATCCCAGACATACCTGTGTGCACTCTGTGTCTGTATTACATGTCACATCCCAGACATACCTGTGTGCACTCTGTGTCTGTATTACATGTCACATCCCAGACATACCTGTGTGCACTGTGTCTGTATTACATGTCACATCCCAGACATACCTGTGTGCACTGTGTGTATTACATGTCACATCCCAGACATACCTGTGTGCACTGTGTGTGTGTATTACATGTCACATCCCAGACATACCTGTGTGCACTGTGTCTGTATTACATGTCACATCCCAGACATACCTGTGTGCACTGTGTGTATTACATGTCACATCCCAGACATACCTGTGTGCACTGTGCGTGTGTATTACATGTCACATCCCAGACATACCTGTGTGCACTGTGTCTGTATTACATGTCACATCCCAGACATACCTGTGTGCACTGTGTGTGTATTACATGTCATATCCCAGACATACCTGTGTGCACTGTGTGTATTACATGTCACATCCCAGACATACCTGTGTGCACTCTGTGTCTGTATTACATGTCACATCCCAGACATACCTGTGTGTACTGTGTGTCTGTATTACATGTCACATCCCAGACATACCTGTGTGCACTGTGTGTCTGTATTACATGTCACATCCCAGACATACCTGTGTGCACTGTGTGTGTATTACATGTCACATCCCAGACATACCTGTGTGCACTGTGTGTGTGTATTACATGTCACATCCCAGACATACCTGTGTGCACTGTGTGTCTGTATTACATGTCACATCCCAGACATACCTGTGTGCACTGTGTGTGTGTATTACATGTCACATCCCAGACATACCTGTGTGTACTGTGTGTCTCTATTACATGTCACATCCCAGACATACCTGTGTGCACTGTGTGTGTATTACATGTCATATCCCAGACATACCTGTGTGCACTGTGTGTATTACATGTCACATCCCAGACATACCTGTGTGCACTCTGTGTCTGTATTACATGTCACATCCCAGACATACCTGTGTGTACTGTGTGTCTGTATTACATGTCACATCCCAGACATACCTGTGTGCACTGTGTGTCTGTATTACATGTCACATCCCAGACATACCTGTGTGCACTGTGTGTGTATTACATGTCACATCCCAGACATACCTGTGTGCACTGTGTGTGTGTATTACATGTCACATCCCAGACATACCTGTGTGCACTGTGTGTCTGTATTACATGTCACATCCCAGACATACCTGTGTGCACTGTGTGTGTGTATTACATGTCACATCCCAGACATACCTGTGTGCACTGTGTGTCTGTATTACATGTCACATCCCAGACATAGGTATGTCTGGGATGTGTCTGCAATCTTCTGTGGGACACTGCTCTTAGTTATATTGGTGAAAAACAGGTGAAAGACTCAATTTAATGTTTTTGCTCTGCCTTGCAATGAAAAGGAATTCATAGCTGCCATATGAGAATAGTAAAGTATATAAAATGTTAATATTAAACATAAAAAAGTATTTCACAAATGAAGTAATGATACTTGCTGCACAGCGGCAGCCGGGTGACATATTCCACTTGTGAAATGATTAGTGATTATCAGATGGCAGGCAGCGACTTGTACAGCTAATGGATGACAATCTGTTCTACACAAAGGGTTAATGCGATGCCTTCACTTCTATCACAGCCATGCAAAAGGCCAGATGCCCTAGTGGGAGTGAGCACAGAGGGGGCGTGCAGGAGGTCAAGTGGTAATCAAAAAGGCAAAAACAAAACAGAAGAAGGCGTCCAGCCCCCTCCCCTGCTGAATAGAACAGTTGCCATTTCACGGCTGAGTAAAGTCTCGCTCTCCTCCAGGGTTTTCTCTGACTTGTGACCCCTGCAGCCACTACTTAACACTTTCAAAGGATGCAGGAGCCCTAGAGAGGTGACCTGGGCAGGAACTGACTCCCAAACCTGCATTACTGGGCCCGTGAGGGAGACAGGGAAGGGTGAAAAGTGAGAAAACAGAGAGAGCTGATTTCGGCCACTTGGAATTTTTCAGTATTGAAGGTGTCAACATGAAAGACTCTGCTGTGTGGTTAGACTGGGAGTGGGAGTAGTCACCCAGGATGGAGAAATCCCAGCAAACGCCCACTGTTCTCATCCTTTCACTGCACATTGAGGTATCATCTAGGAGAAGATACTGAATAAGACCTCACCTCATAAAGCTACTGGTCTCTATGCACATTCAGTAGAGAAGCCCTTAAAGGGGTTGTCTCATCTCATACATTGCTGGCATTCATCAATGCCACCTCTGGGACTCACTCCTATCTCTAGAAGTGGACAGAGAGCAGCCGCACATGCACGTCCACCCTCCGTTCACAGCTATGGGACTTCTGAAAAAAACAAGCTTTGGCTCAGGTATTTCCAGCAGTCCCATAGCGGTGAATGGAGAGGGGGCCGCGCTTGTGCCGTGCACTCTCCATTCACCACTTTGAGACCTTCCATAGCAGTGAAAGGAGAGCATGCTGCGCATGCGCCGTGTGCTCTGCTTTACTTTGGGGGCCCTGTTCTGGAGATAGTAGCAGGTCCCAAAGGTGGGAACTGCACCTTTCTGATATTATCGGTATATCCAGCGATATGCCATTAATATATGAGATGGGCCGACCCCTTTAAAGGGGACCTGTCAGCACAGCATGTGAAAGGGGAGGAGGGAAGGTAACAGCTAAGTGTGGATTCCAGCTTCTTCTTATTGTCAGTTAAACCCATTTTAGCACGCCCCCTTAGGACACGTGCTGGTAAAGTGGGGTCCTCTGCTACTGAACCCCTATTATTAAAGGTTTATTCTGGTTCTGTAAAGGTATGCCCTACCCACAGTATAGGAAATAACTATTAGGGGGTCCAACCCAGGGGTTTCTGCTGCCTGAGGCGAAAATTGAAACGGTGCCCAACCCCGTCCAGCCCTACTGTTTAAGGCATACTGTGATACAGTTGAATAGAGAGAGATATTCCCACAGCCCTGCCACTGCCCCCACTTGTCTCTTGTGAATTCACTGTGGAGATATGCAGCATAAATTGACAGGCCACAGATTTCAAATCTGCACAGTTGGTCAATTTTTTTTAGCACATTTTTAAAGGGGTTTTCTGGGATTTTACTACTGATGACCTATCCTCAGGATAGTTCATCAGTATCTGATCGGTGGGGGTCTGACACCTGGGAACCCCGCCAATCAGCTGTTTGAGAAGATACTGGCTCTCCTGTGAGCGCTGCTACTTTCTTGCAGCTCACCAAGCACAGCGCAGTACATTGTACAGCTCCATTCATTTAAATGGGGCTGAGCCGCTCCTAGGCCACGTGACCGATGAACGTGACGTCACTGGCCTAAAAAAAGCTAAGAGAAGGCCGCGGCGCTCATGAGAGTGCCGGTACCTTCTCAAACAGCTACTGATGACCTATCCTGAGGATAAGTCATCAGTAGTAAAATCCCTTTAAGGGTCCATTCGCACGTCCGTTTTTTTGCACATCCTGAAAAACTGTCCGTTTTTTGTGGATCCATTGTTCCGCAAAAAACTCAGTTTTTCCAGGACATCCATTCCGCTTTTCCGTAAAAAACGGAAAGGATGTATCCAAGGATGAATAACATCTGTACCTTTTCTTTTTTTTTCTCCCCTCCTAGAACGGAATCCGCAAATACGGATGACATGCGGAAAGGCATTTTTTGCGGATCCATAGACTTTCATTGTGCTACGGACCGCAATTCGAGAGAAAAGTAGGACAGGAGGATTTCTTTGTGCGGACAGTCGGAACGGACACACGGATGCGGACACCACACTGTGTACTGTACGCATTTTTTCGGGATCCATTGAAATGAATGGATCCGCATCCTATCCTCATAATTGTCCTCAATTGCGGAAACGGATGCGGAAAAGATGCGGACACGTTTTACGGACGTGTGAATGAGGCCTAATGCAACATGTGGATGAGCTTTCTTGAAACCTCATCCGTTTTGCTTGTACTGTACAACACTGTGGACTTGCCTGCATGCATATCTGCTACATGTGAACATACCCTTACAGCATGAGAAGCGTTTGATCTATGAAAACCTATGATGTCTGATTTAGCAAATACTTGCATCCTCCACAAAATCTAGAAATTTTTTATTTTTTTAAATAGAACGGAACAGCTGGCCCCTAACAGAACACTGATATCCTTGTCCGCAATGCGGACAATAATAGGACATGAGGAATAGTAACACCTACATGTCTTTTCCTCCATACATTTCCAGGAGGGCTAACAGAGGAACAGTACAGACAGACACGACTGGCAGGAACAAATTGGAAAGGTCTTCTTTTCCTGTGTGTAGAAGAAATCTTCTAGATAAATCCAGCTGAAAAAAACAGTAGACAGTGGACAACTTTAAAAAGTCTTGCAAATCTCTGACAATTGCGTTGTCTCCCAGGACTCCCTCCCTCACATTGATGGTTATCATGATCCAGCTCCCGGTTTCTCACTTACAACAAATCACTTGTAGATCACTTGACCTAACGAGACGTAATGAGGCCAAGTCTCTGAGGTGCACATGTCACACACAGCCCAGAGGCTCGCCACTTCTCCGCGTGTCCCCGTGTAATAGAAACGCCTGCCTTGTAAAGCTGAGAGCTGCAGTTTATTGGCTTTTCATAAAGGAACATGTGCGCGTTATCTGCCCTGGGAATAATCCAGGCAGCATTTATTGAGGATTGTCGTGCCGGGAGGAAGTATAAAGTATTCAATGAGAACATATCCCACAAAATATACTCACGTTTATCTCTGGCAGATATGGCTCCATGCCCTCAGCCTGCAGCAGGAGACTGCGTGTCAGTCATATAAGAGCTCACGTCTGCACAGGAATACAATTAGCATTACTAGAATGTATATATTTTCTGCTTTATATAGCACTCATATATTCTGCAGCGTTGTACGCAGATTGGAATTAATCACTGTCCCCAAGGGAATGCAATCTAAACTCTCTATACATAACAGTATGTATTTGGAGTGAGGGAGAAAATCTGGGAGAACATACAAACTCCATGCTCCTTGTGCTTATATGGCACCGACATATTCCACAGCGCTGTACAGACATTATGATCACTCACCGTCCCCAGCGGTATAGTATATGCTTGGAGCGTGGGCGGAAACCCATGCAAACATGGGAAGAACATACAAATGCCATGCAGATGTTGTCCTTAGCTGGATTTGGACACCAAACCCAGGGGTGCACCACCGATGAGGCCAGGTGAGGCGATCACCTCAGGCAGCACCAGGTAGGGGCAAGAGGGGGGCAGCGGAAGGACCATGGGCTGAAGGGAAGGGGTTAGGTTAAGAAATTGGCATTTGGGGAAGAGGGGCTCCCTTTCAGTTTCCGCCTGAGGCAGCAAAAAGGCTAGGTGCACCCCTGACCAAACCACAAGGATTTGAATGCCAGGAGGCAGCACTGCAGGTACCAGAGATACGTCAAAAAGTAAAGGTCTTATGCTAATGGGGTGTCCCTATCCATATAGTATGCCATAAATGTCTGATAGATAAGGTCCCACCTCTGGGATCTATCACTAAAAAGGGAGTCCGCTAACCCCCATCTCACCTATAGAGATAGCATCATATTGCTGGCAGTACTCGCCATCCTATTCATTGGTACTGTAGTCGTTGCATAGGACTCTGCACACCGATCAAGGCGCTGCGAATGGAGAAGTTGCTGCACGGGGCACGCCTCCATCCTGTGCGTAATACAGACGCAGCAAAGTGTATGAGCTTAAACAAGTCTCATGTACACTTTGTTTTTTTTTTCATACGCAAATTGACCCGCGATATGGATTTACAAATCCGCGGCATGTCAAATGTTTGTGCAATTTTTTGTGCGGACTTCGTCCTTTTCAATGCAAGGTTGAGATCTGCAGCAAATCTGTTACTTGCAGTAGTTGGTGCAGAAACACACGAAAATCCGCGTGAAAACCTGCGCAGATTTTTCTGTTTTGAAATCGGCAGGTACCCTTATAGCAGTCATGATAAGCATGCTCCCATTCTGTCTGGATGAGGCACCCTGCTGCACCCCCATTCTGCAGACAGGAGCACGTCCCAGGTGAGATCCACATCACACATATATCCGCATGATAAGCTGAGAAGACCCGTCCCCTCTCCTGACATGTCTTACTAACTACTTGCATTCCCCATATAATGACAATTCTGAAACCTCTATTCTTATAACTCTATGTTGTGCAGTTCCTCTGTTATTCCTACTGAAAGCATGTGAATGAATTGCCAACTGCACAGTCTGACATTATCCAGTCACTGCTGCCAGTGGTAGACTGTGCTAGGACCCCCCACCCCCTTTCCCAATTCATTCATAGACTTCTAGCAGGAATAATAGAGGAATGTCATAACGTACAGTCATAAAAATATACTCTCTAGAATGGCCGTCTCATTTGCAATTATTTAACATGTCAGAAGTGGTGAGAAGTCCTGTTCTAATGCAAGTGTTGCCTGATCATAAGTGCACGGAAATTAGTATTTTTACCCTTTTTTTTTAAATCCAGAGACTTTTTTTTTCCTCTGTGCGTTGTATATACTTCTCTATCGCCATCCACTCTGCCATATTGCCTATAGACGGGTTATTCTGTAACTCTCATTAGATCTGTGCCATTATACATTTGTGCACCGCGCTGGAAGGATCCTCCTGAGACTAGATGAGGCTATCTACTAGCCTGACCTTACACACTCACAGGGGCTTTAGAGACCCTCCGAGCACATGTACTATAGAAGAGGGAACAAGGATGTCAGCCTGGGGCAGTCAGCAAGGATCTCCCCTGTATTTATAGTACATAACCTTTCAGCTCTTCCTCCCAGTAATTATCAGGAGAAAAGACGTAAAATGACGTCTGTTACTGGACCAGAGGCTGACTACTTACTTACTCATCAGATGAAATGCATAGTCAGTGACGAACGCTGCTTTCCGTCATGAGTGCAAATGAAATCATTCACTTAAACATCAAAGAACTCTTCCAATCTGCAAACAATAAAATAAAATAAAAAACCTGAATCTGATGATGTATCAAAATGACAAGAGGAACAGTATCAAAGCAAATCATGTCAAAGAATTGTACAAATGGTGTTTTTTTTTAGATAGATTTCTTATGATTATCTCATGATTAATGTAAAAAATGAACATCAGACATCAGATAGAACATGAAAAACTCTTCTTAATAAAGCTAGAACCAGCCCTGTACCTCATATGGATCCAGAGATCTCCACATTCATTACCTTGGAACTGAGCATGTGTGTCCACCTCAGTAAGGTGTACTAAGAAATTAGTGAAAAAGCAACCTGACAATTTTTTTTTCTAACAAAGCTAGAACCAGCCCTGTACCTCACATGGATCCAGAGATCTCCACATTCATTGCTCTGCTAGATTTGTATCAAGCTATCAGGTCAAGGGGAGTGTCTTTTCTGCTGCAGCTCAGGGGGCGTGTCTCAGCTCTCCCTATCACAGCTTAGGGGGCGTGTCTCAGCTCTCCCTATCACAGCTTAGGGGCGTGTCTCAGCTCTCCCTATCACAGCTCAGGAGGCGTGTCTCAGCTCTCCCTATCACAGCTCAGGGGGCGTGTCTCAGCTCTCCCTATCACAGCTCAGGAGGCAGTTGAAGGATGAGACTGAGCATGTGCGGCCATCTCTGTGAGCAGGTCCTAGAAATAAGAAAAAACAAACAAACAGTGGGTGGCGCCATACAGATACATTTTATTGTATAACTCGGTAGCTATACTAAATTTTTAATTACATGCAATTACAAAAGTATTCAGATCCCTATGCTGGTTTGAATTAGTTTTTTTTTGTGGGACAACTCCTTTAACCTACCTTGCAGTGGTCCTTGACTTTGGTCAGCACTGCACCTGTTTGCTTTTCTTAGGAGACGTCATTGACCCACCTCTCTGTATATTACCAGGAACTGCTTGGCACAGGGGCGGATTGGCCATAGAGCTTACAGGGAAATTTCCCAGTGGGCCGATGCCCTGGGGGCCACCTGGGCCTTCCTCATGGCCGCCCAGTGGAAGTTTTTGGGGATGTATTTTGTGATGGACTGTGGTATTTGGCTCTGTTGCAGTGGTATAATGTGCCATAATATGGTATTGCTGGCTCTGCTTTTTACAAATTTGGACCCAACTACAAAACGGGGCCACTTTAAGTATTTTTTCCAGGGCCACTTTAAGTTCCCAGTCCACCCCATGTGTGAATTGGATGAGGGTGTAGATGCCACCAGGGTTGGTTGTAGCCCCCTTATAAACACAGTAAGAATTGCCCCTCTTTCGCACATGGCCAGGACGTACAAGTCCATACGGCCGGCATCTCCATAGAATATGACATCCAGAAGGTTGAAGGTGCGGAACTGATGAGAG